>JAJAGP010001748.1:0-29504 GCA_025084515.1 Ancistrus triradiatus
CATGGTAGAACAGTTTAAACCCTGCACCAATGCATCGAGCCATGCTACCCTTCCACTTTGTCTCCTGCACACACAAAACATCGACCTTTCTCCTCTGCATCATATCAGCCAGCTCTCTACCTTTCCCTGTCATCGTCCCTACATTTAGGGTTGCTACCCTCAGTGCTATATTCTGGCCCCTCCTGATTTCTCTCTGTCTCCTCACACACTTCCCTCCTCTTCATCTTCGGCAAACAGTAGTCCAATTTCCGCTGGTACCCTGTTTGCTACCAGTACCAGTACCAGTCGTTGTTAACCTGGGCCGCGACCGATCCGGTATGGTGAAATTATTATGAACTCGCATACTTTATTTGGCAAATGTTTTACACCGGATGCCCTTCGTGACGCAACCCTCACCATTTATCCGGGCTTGGGACCGGCACTAGAAATACCCTGTCTGAGCAAACTAGCGGCTGGTTTAAAACTCTTATACTCAAATAAAAAATAAAAAATAATGTTACTTTTACAAAATGCTCCTATACTCTTATAAAACACTCTAACGGTCACAGAATAATTTCTACACACCAAAAAATCTATCCTACATTTAACATTGGAGCTCTGACATCCAAATAAAACTTTCACCTTAACATAAAAGCTCTCACAATCAGACTAAGAGCTCTTACATTCACATATAAGCTCTTACATTCATATAAAACCTCTCACATTACAGAAAAAGCGTTCACATTCACTAAATATGTCTTACATCCATATAAAAGCTCTCACTTTTACATAAAACGCTCTTTCTTCCACTCAAAAGCTCTCAAACTTACAAGAAATGGTCACATTCCAAGAAAAGCTCTCACATTTGAAATAACAGCTCTTACATTCACATTAAAGCTCTCACATTTGCAAAGAAAGCTCTCACATTTATACAAAAGCTCTTATTCTCTTACAAAAAAGCTCCAACGGTCACATAGAATGATCTCAGAACACTCTCACATTCACAAAGGCTCTCGCGTTCACGAAAAATGTTCATATGTACATTAAAATATTCCCCGTTTTAAAAAAGCTCTCACATTCACTTAGTTTTTCACACACACATAAAAGCTTACACATTCAAACAAAATCTCTCATATTCAGACTAACAGCTCTCGCATTCACATAAACGCTTTCACATGTTCAACGAGAGCTCATGAGTGCAGTAAAAAGGTCTCACCTACACATTAAAGGACTCAGATATACATAAAAGCTCTCATGTCTAGATAACAGCTCTCACATTTGCAAAGAAATCTCTCACATTCACAAAAAGCTCTCGCATTTATCTTTAAAGATCACATCTGCATAGAACGCTCTAATATTCACATAAAATGTTCACATTCACATGAAAGCTCTCTCGTTCATATAAAAGCTATTTTTATATAGACAATTGATGTGTGTGTGTGTGTGTGTGTGTGTGCAGTTTGTGTAGTGTTAGGTGGAGACTTTTAATTCCATTAAGTAGGGAGTCCATCAAGATGCGAATGAGCTCTTAAATCATGGCGCATGGTATTTACAGCAGCGCTCAATTCCCGACACACACACACACACACACACACACACACACATGCCGATCTTCCTTTCAGCCCACTCTCTCTATTTAATATAGAGTCACACTATCGACTTGTCAGTGGATCTAGATTCCCTGTGGGCACCAACACACTCAATCACATTCTCCACGCTGCATAAATCATTTTTTCCTCAAACCTTCTTTTATTTGTTCCTGTCCTCGACGTGGACAATGCTCTGTGTCCTGTCTGTTTGAACAAAAACTAATTTCAACCAAAACCCTCTGAGTAAACTTGCCAAAAGCTACTGAGCAGACCAGGGACGTGAGGGGGAATAATAATAAACAGATACGCATTCTGAGCGCAAATCTCCAATTTCCTCCTCGGTCTTAACATCCGCGAGGATGTCTGGTCATCTCTCAAACAAGGTCATTAGCCTTGTGTTACGATAGCAAGTCGCATCTGACCACCAGACACCAGACTGACCACTGTCTGATCACTCGTCCATCAGAGTCACAAACATAGCCAGCAACGCTCCTTCTGGTTGGATTGAAAAATCTCAGTGACATTCCAGCTGGAACCAGAGGTACATCTATATTTTCATTTACAGTGGTGCTTGAAAGTTTGTGAATCCTTTAGAATTTTCTATATTTCTGCATCATCAGATTTTCACACAAGTCCTAAAAGTAGATAAAGAGAACCCAGTTAATCAAATGAGACCAACATATTATACTTGGTCATTTATTGATTGAGGAAAATGATCCAATATTACATATTAGTGAGTGGCAAAAGTATGTGACCCTTTGCTTTCAGTATCTGGTGTGACCCCCCTGTGCAGCAATAACTGCAGCTAAACGTTTCCTGTAGCTGTTGATCAGTCCTGCACACCGGCTTGGAGGAATTTGAGCCCATTCCTCCATACAGAACAGCTTCAGCTCTGGGATGTTGGTGGGTTTCCTCAAATTAGCTGCTCGCTTCAGCTCCTTTCACAACATTTCCATTGGACTTGAAAAAACATGAACTTTATTTTTCTGTAACTCCTAGAAGTTGAATCTGTTCATCTCGACATAGGTTTTGTCAAAGAAGCGTTTCGTCACTCATCTAAGTGACTTCATCAGTATCAGCTAGTTGGAAAACTTCCCCAATACAGCACCTTGCATAACGACTAGTACCAGCACCATTGCATAACAATGGGACCGGTGATCAGTTTCATATGCAGATTGACATATCCATTAATGACAATGGCCACGTGTGCCATTCACACAGGATTGGGGAAGGGCTGCGAGGAGGGGGCCTCAGAGTACACCTCTCATCATCTTACAACGCCGCCATCGCAACCCTTCCCAAAAACCTATGTCCAAATGAACAGATTCAACTTCTGGGATTTTCTTAACTGGATTATTGAGCATGAATCAAGGCATTCTTCTGTAACCATTCTTTGGTAGAACGGCTTGTGTGCTTAGGGTTGTTTTCTTGCTGGATGACCCACCTTCTCTTGAGATTCAGTTCATGGACAGATGTCCTGAAATTTTCCTATAGAATTCTCTGATATCATTCAGAATTCATTGTTCCATCAATGATGGCAAGCCATCCTGCCCAGATGCAGCAAAACAGGCCCAAACCATGATACTACCACCACCATGTTTCACAGATGGGATAAGATTCTTGTGCTGGAATGCAGTGTTTTCCTTTCTCCAAACATAACACTTTTCTTTTAAACCAAAAAGTTCTATTTTGGTCTCATCCGTCCACAAAACATTCTTCCAATGGCCTTCTGGCTTGTCCACGTGATCTTTAGCAAACTGCAGACGAGCAGCAATGTTCTTTTTGGAGAGCAGTGGCTTTCTCCTTGCAACCCTGCCATGCACACCATTGTTGTTCAGTCTTCTTCTGATGGTGGACTCATGAACATTAACATTAGCCAGTGTGAGAGAGGCCTTCAGTTGCTTAGAAGCTACCCTGGGGGCCTTTGTGACCTCACCAACTATTACACACCTTGCTCTTGGAGAGATCTTTGTTTATCGATCACTCCTGGGGAGGGTAACGATGGTCTTGAATTTCCTCCATTTGTACACAATCTGTCTGACTGTGGATTGGTGGAGTCCAAACTCTTTAGAGATGGTTTTGTCACCTTTTCCAGCCTGATGAGCATCAACAACTCTTTTTCTGAGCTCCTCAGAAATCTCCTTTGTTCGTACCATGATACACTTCCACAAACATGTGTTATGAAGAGCAGACTTTGATAGATCCCTGTTCTTTAAATAAAACAGTGTGCCCACTCACACCTGATTGCCATCCCATTGACTCAAAACAACTGAGTCTAATTTCACCTTCAAAATAACTGCTAATCCCAGAGGTTCACATACTTTTGGCATTAATATGTAATATTGGATCATTTTCCTCAACAAATACATGACCAGGTATAATATTTTAGTTTTATTGGTTTAACTGGGTTCTCTTTATCTACTTTTAGGGCTTGTGTGAAAATCTGATGATGTTTTAGGTCATATTTATGCAGAAATATAGAAAATTCTGTAGGGTTGACAAACTTTCAAGCACAACTGTAGTCCTTTAACAGAGGCTCTTCCTTATCCAGAACGTTTGTAAACGTGCATCTGAAGGTGCGATGATGCAAGTGCTCGATGATCTGTAAGTATTAATTATAAGCAAGACCAGACACGAATGCAACCCTTTTGCAGGTAAGGTCACGAATACAAAACCTAAGCAGCTTCTGTGGTTACAAGAGGACGTTTTCCATTGATGTTCTGCAAGATCTGATGTGATGTGGTTAGAAAAACCAGATTCGTTACACCTGGATTTGGCACCAGGAACCAAATATCTGAACTACCAACCAGAGTGGCTCAGCAGTAGCATAACTAAAACAGGTCCCCAGGTGCTCATTGACAGAAAATCCATCTCTCCATTACAATGAAGCTGTGCTGAAGTCCCACCATAAAAACCAGAGCTGGAACAGAACCCGAGGAACTTAGGGCTGCCCTTTTCTCTCAGGTCCAGTATCGAGTGGTGAACTACCAGAGGAAAAACGGAGTCTCATTGTAATTCTGATTGCAGTCAGAAGAAAAACTAGCAGCCTGAGCGAGCGTGACCAGAGCCCCTGACCTCCACAGTATGGCGTGTGGCATCTCATGGATCACTCCAGGAGCAGAATGATTTCCATTGCATTGACGTGATCGATGTGGGAGCACGGCTTTCATTACTGCTAGAAGACTGATGCATTTCAAGCAGTCTGATTCTAACTACTGATACTTGCTAACAAATCTGATCGATCGGATCATTATCTTCTAATTACGATCCGTCTCGGATCACCAGCTGCCTTATTATGCACACGAGGTTCCCGAGGTTGTAATATCTCATTGGGGTTCAACCGCATCGTCCATCATCACCTCTGACCTCTTCAGCGAGTGATTTTTTTTCAAGTGTTTGCTGGCACCAACTCGAACAAAGCTGCCAGCTGAACACTAAACGGTTTCTGCACTAGGCCTGGTTCTTTTTGTACCAGAACTGGAACTTTTATCACTTGTACATTAACTTTGATAGTGGAAATGGAAACTTAGGTCCTGTCACTGGTACACTGGTTCTCACTTGAACTGAACTTGTGGGACTGGAATTGGAACCGTACTAGGATCAGTTTCAGTACGTAAGGTTCCCGATGTAGGAACAAATGTTCACTGATTTCATCAGTCACCAGTTGAAGTGTCACCAGTTCCAGTAAACGTAAAACATATAACCTATAACACTGTTCCTGTAGTCTGAGGCAGAACTGGAGCTGATGGTAATGCTGTAATTCCTCCAATAAATATTTTAGTTAATTAATTAATTATCTCCTCTCGTTGTGGATATAATGGGGCAGTAATTACACGGCCTGTAATAACACGAGAAACGAGCCGTGTGACATCATCGGTATTATGGCTTGTGCTCCGATATTTTCTCTGATGGCTATCAGTCCGAGTGGCTCAGACATGGCCATCATCATTCGATTTAATTACAGAAAACGAACACTGCTCGTTTCATGTTTGTTCTCCCGAACACTGGGGGCTTCAGGAAATACATGCAGCACGGAGTTCATCCAAATTGTGCATTTTCCATTTTATGATAAGGAGAAATAATCAATCATTTCAAGACTGACTGATCAGATCTGTTTAGATAAAAGGGTTACCATGGCGATAGGTTATTTTGCCTTGTTTGTGCACAGACGTTGGACTTACGGTGCTGGAACAGGAAATTTGAGCTTGGGCATTGCAGGTTAAATGAAGTTAATGACTGGAACTGTTACTGTCAGGTCTGGAACTGATAGCTGTGTTACTGGGGCTGTTATTTTTAATAATGGATTTGAAAGCTTTGGGACTGGAACTTTAGAAACAGAAATTAAACTAATGCAGCTCGTATATTCATTACTGAAAAGGAATTTGTGGTACAGGAGCTTCTACATTTGCCATTGGAACTGGTTACTTTGATACATGATCTGTTACCTTTGGAGCTCGAACCTATGAAAGAGGAACTGAACTTCTGGCCATGGAACTGGAACTGGTAATGATGACATAAGGTCCAGTACCCTTTGATACTGCGACTGAACTTGTGGTTCCTTAATGGGTACCTCTGATACTGAAAGGTACCTGTGGCACTGGAACTGTAGCATTCGTATTGAAAATGAAAACTCTGACATCTTTGGAGTTGGAAGCTTTGGAGCTAGTACATATGGTCCAGAGACTATAACATTGCCACTGGAACTAGAAGGTTTGATGGCGGATCGATTCAGTCTGCTACCTTTGATACAGAAACTTTTGGTTTTGGTCCTCAGTCTGGACCCTTTGTTAATGGAACTGTAACCATTGGTAGGGTAAACATGGGTGAGGATTAAACCTGCTTTGTCCACCATGCCCTATAGATGCATGTAGTGTGTATGCAGTTACTGATAGCCCACTACTCTCCAGCCATCAGTAGGACCCCAGCTGTATATCAGTGGGCGACTCCAGTCTTGGGCATGGAGTGTGCCAGGGCAGGAGAAAAAGGAATGGAGTAAATAAAGCAAGCAGACTTGGGATGGAGGGAGAATATGAATCATTGATTAGCAATAGCATTTCCCAGGTTTGGAGGATTTTTCTCCTAATTTGGACATCTGTGTGTGTGTGTGTGTGTGTGTGTGTATGGGGGGGTTCAGTCCACCGTGGTGTTACGTTGTACTCTGGCCATGACTCCAGAAAGCACAGATGGTTTTCTTCTCTCCTGCAGCAGTGATTTTTTCTCGAATTGGAGAGCGCTGATGTTTCTTTTAGCCTCTTTCTGAGCAATTTTCTTTTCTTTCCTTACTAGGCTTCTTATTACTAACCTCTTGAGACCTCCTTACCCACCTTGGAGCTCTGATTTTTTTATGTATAAAAACTGGGCACTGTCTTTGAACAGGAGGTATGTTGTTTTTGTGAAATGCTCCAGAGTGTATACAAATGAGGACTGAGTTAAATAGAATGATGTACGAGGTGTAGCAAACCTAAAACATCATGTCCTCAGGTGGGGACGCGAGGTCTCAGGAGGCTATATTATAGCGTTCATCTTGACACAGGACACGGTTCGACCCAAACACTCTGGAACAGCCTTAACAACAAGCGAGGATTCTTTATTACGTACAAAACTGGTGATGCCAACTTCAATGCCAAACGAGGCTTGCTAATCGATCGCATCGGAGGAGGGGGTGGTTGGAGGGTTGAGAGATGGAGAAAATTATGGGGAAAACTCTCTCTTCATTATTCATTTGTTCTGCTCTGCAGCAGCCAGTTCATCTGTCATGTCTGCTGTGTTGGCTGCGGGCTGACCATGTTGCATTTGTTATAATCTCACATAACAGAGCGCGTGCAGCATGGCAGCGCCGAGGTTAGCTCCGTCGCCTCGCAGATCCAGAGATCCCCGGGTAGATTCCTGTCCCAAAGGCTGTGTGGAGTTTGCATGTTCCCCACGTGTCTGCATGGCTGCATGTCCACTAATATAGCCTATTTCTGGATCTGATGCATCTAATGTAGCATCACACAGCAGGGCATGAAAGGTACAAAGCAATGGATGCATGAAATGAGGGTAGATGGAGACGGGAATGGAGAGAGCAATAAGGAGCCTGAGTGAGCTGAAGATTAAGGAGTGATGGCTGGATGGAGAGAGAAATGTTCTTCCAGTACCAGTTCCAGTCCTCATAACAACTCAGACCACATTAGAGGGAAATAATGCCCCCTCCTTTCCTCCGTTTGGCTGAGGTTGCCATGCCACCAAAATATCCGCGGAGGACACGAGATAACGCCAATACTTAGAACTGTTGCCTTTTTTCTCTCATGACTTTATCTCATACCATAAAACATGTAAATAAAAATGCAAAACAGATTTAGAACAAGTAATGATTTCAGGCTGTAAGACAAAAAGCAATTATTTCTAATACTGTAAGGACTTGATTTAATTCACCTAAGCGTTTAGCACCTCTTAGCACCTTTGATCTCTTAGCACCTCTGTGACACAGAGGTCAAATTCTCAACATGGGAGTAGTGACCGAATTCAGATATGAAATCATAAATCTCATCTGGCATTAGAAGAAGCCTCAGTGCTGCTTGTAATGGGAGGCTGCACAAAGTACTAAACCTATAATTATAAGCTTTTCTCATACCATGTTTCTCAAGTCTGCCAATTCTGGACCTGACTGCTTTACTAATTGGTGTTTGGACCACCCCCCAGCCGATGATCACATTTAAGAACGATTTAAACCGAGAGGTGTAGTTTTTTGTAAAAGCAAACATCAAAAACATTAGTCACGCTGCGTCTAATAATAACCGGTAAGCAATCGTTATTTATTTCCCCACCAGCACATTTCAGAAAGATTTATTACAGTGATTGATAACGCTCCAGAGCTTTTTTGGCAAACGAACACGCCAAGCAGCACGACATACATGGTTCGAGAATTCAAATTCTGATATGGAATCATCTGTAACATAAACAGATCTCACAAGAGTTGGGCGTTGAGTAACTGCAGCTGTGGAGAATTCAACAAAAGAGTGTCAGACAAAAACGTTGCAAATTACCTTCCAAATGTTGTGTGTTGTGACTACGCTGTCCATTTATTCCAAACAAAGGTCTGGAATACTGATTGGTATGAGCACAATCCTCGTTTCCACTGTGTGATGGTCCATCCCAGATGCCCCCGAGTCCAGAAAAGCAGAGGTTGCTTCTGGACATGGTTAACATAAGGCTTCTTTTTAGCACAGTTGTTATGACAAAAGTCCACAGAAACCAGGAAATAATAGCAAAAACAATAACACAGGAATAGTTCACGGAACCACAGCAGTGATCTGCTGAACCTAGAAGCGATACATCTAATAAGAACATGACAATAGTACACGGAACATAGGCGACGTGCGGGCAAATCTGTGAAGCAAATACCAGAGTAACGCGAAGCTAACGTGATGCCAATGCAAAGCTAGAGCGGAGCTAGCAGCAAAGCCGGCGCAGGGAAAACGGGAGGCAGAGTGGAGCTAACAGCGGAGCTAGAGCATAGCTAGCACGGGGAATAGCACAGAGCTTGTAAGGAAAGTAAGTGGAGATAATGCTGGGCTAGCACTGGGCTAGTGCAAAGCTAATGCAGGGAAAGCAGGCTAGACCAAAGAGCGTGGGGATGCTAGAAACGAGCCACCGAATTAACGAGCATGGGAAATGCGAGTAAAATAAAGAGCATAGGGATGCTCGGAACAATCCACGGAACTAATATGATGCTAACACCGAGTAAATGCAAAGCTAGAGCAGAGCTAGCCATGGAGCTAACACGAAGCTAACATGGAGTAAATGCAAAGCTAGAGCGAAGCTACCAATGGAGCTAACGTGGAGAAAATGTGAAGCTAGAGCGGAGCTAGCAGTGGAACTAACACAAAGCTAACATGAAAAAATGCTAAGCTAACACAGAGCTAGCAGAGGAGCTAACTTGATGCTAACGTGGAGTACATGCGAAACTAATGTGAAGTACATAACTCGCGGATGAGTGACCAACACGTACAGAGAGGGGAGCGGGAGAAAACCATGGCCGATGGAACTGCAAACAGAAATTAACACATGCGGATGAAGCCACGAACAGGAGTGCACATAGGAGGAAGTCCACAGCGGATGTAACCACAACAGAAATAATTCCCAGGAGGAAGAGCACAGCGGACGGGACCGTAATCGAGAGACAGGCTCTCCAACAGCCTCTGGAATGATAGTCGCCTCCGCGGGCAACTCTGGACCGAGAGTCGCCATATTGTACTCAGGAAGAGAGATCGCCCCCTGTCGGCCTTCTGGAAGGAAAGTCACCCACTGACTGATTCTGAAACGAGAGTCCCCCTCTTGGACTCTGGAATGAAGGTCTCCCACGCGACTGATTCTGAATGGGAAGTCACCCTTGTGACTGGCTCACACAAAGGTCCCCCTGTCGGACTCTGGAATGAAAGTTGCCCTTGTGACTGATTCAGAAATGGATGTTCCCTGTCGGACTTTGGAACTGAAGTCACCTTCATGACTGGCTCACAGACCCTGGCTCAGGAACGGGCACAAACTTGACTAGCTCTGCAATTGGCGCCGACTTGGTAGTCTCTGCAACTGGTGCCGACTTGACTTACTCTGGGACAGGAGTCCTCTGGACGACCTCTGGAGGGGAGGTCCTCTGGATGGTCTCTGGAGCTGACGTGCTCTGGACGGTCTCTAAGGTTCATGTGCTCCGGACGGTTTCTGGAAGGGATGTGCTCTGGATGGTCTCTGGAAGGGACGTCTTCTGGATGGTCTTATGGGCAGATGTCCTCTGGACGGTCTCTGGAAGGGATGTGCTCTGGACAGTTTCTGGAAGGGATGTCTTTTGGCTGGTCTTGGAAGCAGATGTATCCTGGATGGTCTCGGGAAGGAGCGTCCTCGGGGCAGGCACTGAATGCCTCTAGGAACTGGACACAGGTTCCAGCCTCGAACTGCAGCCACACCTTGGCGGCCCAATCCAGTGCCCTGTCGGTGAAGCCCAAACCCACAAAAGCCAACCAGGAAGCCTCTGAGCAGAAGGGGAAGTGGCTAAGGTAAGTCTTGTGCAGTCAGACAAATTGCCAACACAGATCTGGATTTCCATTATAATGGTCCGGCACACATTGAAGCTAACTCAAAGCTAATGCGGAGAAAAATGCAAAGCTAGAGCGGAGCTATCGTGAAGCTAACATGGAGAAAATGAGTGGACCTAAAGCAAGGATAATGCGAGTGGACCTAAAGCAAAGATAATGCGAAGCTAATGCGGAGAAAAATGCTAAGCCGATGCGAAGCTAGAGCAGAGCTAGCAGAGGAGCTAGCACGAGCTAACGTGGAGTACATGCGAATCTAATGCGAAATACAGAACTCGCGGATGAGTGACCGACACATACAGAGCGGGGAGCAGGAGATCACCATGACAGACGGGACAGAGCTGAGGCAATGGAGGGAAGACCAAGATTCAACAACAGTAACGTTTTAAGTGGCATTTGTGAATGTAACTCTGTATTGTAGAGCTTGATAAAGGTTTGATAAAGTAATCCCTTGCCCATGTGGTTCTATCAGCTATTGGTGAATGCCGGTTCTTGATGCAGTGCCGTCTGAGGGTTCAGAGATCACCCCTCTTCAGTTTAGGCTTGTGCCTTGGCCTTTATTGGCCAAAACTCCTTCAGATACTGAATCGTTTAATAATATTGTGCACTGTAGAGGGAGAAATATGTAAATTCCTTCAAATCCTTCTTTGAGGAACATTGAAATGTTTTTAAACATTTCAATCATTTTCTTACACATTTGTTGATAAACTGGAGATCCTCTGCCCATCTTTCCTCCTCAAAGACTTTTGTAGATGCTGCTTTTGTACCAGATGATGATTATAATCACCTGTTTGAAATCACATCATTATTTAGTTTTTTACCTCATTACTAGACCTAATTTGCCTCCATCCCAACTTTTTTTGAAATGTGTTGCAGGCCTAAAATGCAGGAATGGATGTTTATTAACAAATCAAATGAAGTCGACCAGAAAAAAAAAACATGAAATATCTCGGGTTCATACTGTCTGCAGTGAAATCAAAATCAAAGTACAGGTTGTACAAAGATGTACAAAGTACAAAATCAGATTTATTTGATTTTTCCTTCCTGTCCCAACTTTTTCAGATTTGGGGTTCTACATAAAATGCACTCTGAGCTCTGTTTCTGCCATAACCTCCATCCTGAGGGAAACACAGTGTCAGATTCCCTCTTTAATCTCATATTTGGTTGAATAGCAGCCTAAAGTTTGTAAGAGTTATAATAGTTGTGTAAGTCCAGGTCCCTGTCTTATGAAGTTCAAGACCTACAATTGCCCTAGAAGCAGAGCTAATGATCTCCTTTCAGTTTTACCCACTGCCAGTCAAATATTTATTGTCATCCTTATTCTTGGAGACGGAGGCGGCTTTATTATTCCTCATTTGAAAGAGAGAGGAAAGGCAAATAGGCTTAAGAAAAATCAGAGCACTTCGAGTGAGAGCCGCCGCTCCCTCGACGCTCCAGATAATCCATGCCTTTGACTCCTCCGTGGTATCCGTCAGCTGTTTTGTCTCATTTTGCAGAGTGGAAGCCATTCATTTGAATCCCGTTCCTGCCCATAGGTGAATTCGCTTAAATAAAATAGATTCACTAAAGCTTCTCTTCTCATTTTCTCGTCACTTAGGGCCTCACTTCACACTTGATCAGCACAATCCAGGCTTTTTCTCACCTCTCAGTCCTCATAGCTCGGCTAGATAAGGTGTGGCACAGCTCAGGATTTAAATTTGTATCGAATTGCGGTATACGGATTTCACCCAAATAGCCTCCCAGTCGCTTGCTGGTCCTAAAAATGGTCATGGGATGTACGCAGTAGGTCTAGGACTGGCACAAGACAGTAGGTTTACAGTGAAAAAAATGGACAAGCACTGTAGTTACATTATTAAATACCATGCAATATCAATGGCAGTATAAGTTCAGACAGTATAAGCTTCAGCAGAATGCATTTATTAAGTTTAGATCATTTAATAAACACAAAAATAAAACACAGCAGCGATTACCAGAACGATACGTCTGATTCACTTAAATAGCCCGCAGTGCAGCTGGTTCTCATTCAAGCAAATTGCCAGTCAGAATGTTCTGTGAAATGGTGGCTTGAACTGTGACCTCTGCTGCCCTCCAGTGGTCAAGAGGTGGGACAGCGGGGACCTTTACAAATTGGTCATAGATATAATAATTAAAGGGAGAAAGTCAGATCCTCAATATGCAGCACTTAAGTGCTAGCAAATATTTTACTGCTATTAAACATATTAAACAAATATTATTATTTATTGATTTAGTAATAGTTACGTAACTATCCACCAGCATCCAGCATTTTCCGCCAGAAAGAGTCAAAGATTAGCAACGATTGATGTTTTTCAGCAGAGAAACCAATCAACGTTTAGGCGAAGCACAGTAAGAGGCTTGCTTTGGCATTTCAAAGAGCTACATGAGGCCAATAATTGAGGCTTACAACAGGTCTTGGTGGCATGGCTGCCTTTTGGTGCTGGTGTGTGATAAACAGATGAGAGCCAGACAGGCAGGTGGCAGACCTAGATCTGGACGAAGCGATTTTTAATGAATCGCTAATTAACTCTCAGGCCTGAGAATCAAACACGTCTTTTCTCGGAAGTTTCGAGACACATTGATTTCCCGTTAGTGCGGCTAATCAGAGCAGCCCGCGTGAACCTGACTATAAACACGTTCAAAGCTGCTGTTGGAGCCACTCAGTCAAAGGCCAGTGTTCAAAGAGATAAACATAATTACTAGTCACAGAGTTCAGCTCAAAAATAGCGACACGTGCAGCCATAATTGGACCCGAAGCTCTTATGAAAGTTTTTCGGTTGTGCAGGAGAAATTACAGGCCGTGTGCTACAATCTGCACACTTCAACAACGTACTAGCTGCTTGTTAGAGAAGCTGTTCCATTATCCGCATGAGGTATCCTCAGGGCAAAACAACTTATAAGTGTGGCGCAAAGGAACAGCAACTTCACGAAGTGGTAAGTGCTTTACTTTTTTTGGAATGTGTTGCAGTCCTGAAATGCAAGACTTTTATATCATATTAGCAAATGCAGTTGACCAGAAAAAACATTAAATATCTTGGGTGTAGAGTAAGATGTAGAGTAAATGTAAGGTTTAGTTTTATTTGCATTTTCCATACTGTCCCAACTTTTTCTGATTTGGAGTTGTGTATACTATGTGTACTATAATAAATTAAAGAGACAATGCAATAGAATCTAGAATATCATAAAATCGAGAAATATATCTGTATAATATTGTAGAATAGTATATATAATAAATAAACGAAGAAGTATTAGAAAAAAGAGAATACAAATGAGCCTCTTTGCGTTATTTAATCCATCCTCTGGCAGGTTTGGTGGCACGGCATCCTCAGTCAACAAGAGGAAGGTAGGGTGAATTAGGGCCCTCTGGAAGAAGAGCTCAGAGAGAAAACAGGATATGTCGTTAGGAATGCTAAGAACACAGAACTGCAGGTGGTTCAGGACACGTTTGATCAAAGTTCCTGCAGCACCATCAGGCACAGAGCACCATTTTGTCCACCCCAAAACTCTGTAACCTAAGCTCACACCTCGCCTGGGGCGATATACTAATGATGAGTTAATGATGATGAGCCCCTCTGGTTGGTATTCCGCCTCTGGCGAGGTGAGCGCTGTCGGTTACAGAGTTTTGTTCCCCAGCTCTGACAGCAGGAGGCTTGAGTGTAAGTACCAGGTCCCCTCGGTATGTGCCTGCACAAAGTTGTTTGAAATAAGGAGCGAGATCAGTTCTGTGTTTAATTCTAATAATGAAAGTCGCTTCCTCTGTTCTCAGCTCAGCTGTAATCCCTATCCGTGGGTGATCGCCTGCCCTGGCACCGCTTCAAAGCTCGGCCCTAATGATGAGCTATACCAGCTGGATGCAACGAGACATGAACACACACGTTTAGCACACACACACACACACACACAGGTGTGATAAAAGGAGATGGAAATAACGAAATACTGAATGGACTCCCGGGGGATCGTGTGGGCACACATGGGAACACGAACACAACCCAACTATAGCATGGACGACTCATTACGTGCCTTCTTTGCTTATAATTGAAATCTCCTGCTGCACACACACACACTGAATGTGTTTTTTGGGGAGAATCGTGCCCTGGCACCGTACAAGGACACCGGGCATAGTGTGAGTCTGCCTACATTAAGCAAACTCACACAACTATACACTAAGACACAAACTATACTCTTATAAACAAGACTCGTGCCATTCCACAGTGCCATTCTTCCTTGGAGCCCCTCCTATGAGTATCTAAGAAAAGCTGCCACCCCCAACACAGACCGCACACACACAGACCAAAAGAACAAAGTGATTAATTGGAAATCTTTATAGGCACAATTAACTTAAAATACAGCTTTTTTCCCTTTTCTCTTGGGTTCCTTTTATAGCTTGGCTTTCATGTTTTTCATTTAGGCTCCTTTTCTGTTTTCAAGACAGCTAAACATTGAGCTAAAAATCAAACCTAAGCGGGGCATCTTTTAACATCCCAATAGAGTAGACCTGTACACAGACATCCTCACCAAAGAATAATAATGATTCATGCTGTGTAATATGTGCCTACTCTTTTGGAGTGAAAGTATCTTTTTAAGTCATTTTATATAGAGATTTAACATGTGCAAATTGTATTTTGACAAAGCCTCGTGCACCCGCTGTGATGTTTGGGGGACCCCAGGTTGGGATCCATGGCCTTACCATACCAGTGTGATGTGTAGCATATGGTCTATGCAAGTCCAGTATCCAGCACCTAAGCAAACCGCCTAATTTACGTCTGGAATCTGGAATTTGTTGAACAGAACTAAGCAGTCACAGGACGGGCACTGGGGCAGGCAGTCTCGAGGTTTTGGAACAGGTTCAGCTCATGTGAATGACAGGCTGGTCAGCAACGAGTCCGG
This sequence comes from Ancistrus triradiatus, assembly GCA_025084515.1. Lineage (NCBI taxonomy): Eukaryota > Metazoa > Chordata > Actinopteri > Siluriformes > Loricariidae > Ancistrus > Ancistrus triradiatus. Next base: position 15,536 of record JAJAGP010001748.1, read on the forward strand.
AAAAGGAGACGGGCTTAGGCAAGGTAGAAGTCGGCCAACATACTGTCTAGGCTTTGGGTCAGGTCCAGAGGCGGGAACACCTGGAAGCGCACATTAAGATCCAAGAAGGGCTTGCGCCGACTTCATCTGCAGCGTTAAGTAGCTTGGCTCGTCAGGGAAAAGGACAGAGAAAAAACAGAGCACCAACAGAAAATGGGTAGCAGGAACGAACTCTGTGAACCTCAAAATTCATGAGTGTACCATCAGAATCAGACATCCAAGAGGAGTTTGTGAAAGTGAAAGTTTCCATTTTGGCCCTGTTAGGATAGCTTAAGGTAGTCTTTCTCAACCTTTTTTTTCTTGGAGCCCCGACGAAGAATATCTAAGAAAAGCTTCTCTCTTGGGTTCCTTTTTTCATTTTGACTTCTTTTCTCTTTCCAAGATATTAAGCTAAAACTCAAACAATATCTTGTTGAAGTAGTTTTATATACATATCTTTCCAGTGTGTGTTATTTTATTTTATAACTTGTACAAATTGTATTTTGACAAACTCAGAGCACCTCAGAGCAGACAAAGTCATGCACACCCCCTGTGATGAGGAGCCCAGTTTGGAAACCATAGGCTTAAGGATTGGTGGTCCTGGGAATATGGTAGAATTCGTTGCAGTCGAAGTATGACATTGAGGGCCACCATGACCACACCCGAGCCCAGGTCCTCAGGGGGTGTAGTTTTAATCAGCGGGCTCTTACCTCAGAGCCACGAGTGCTGCCCAAGTGGAGTCTACTATTTAAAACCAGGCTCTTCAACTCTGTGTGAAATACCGCGCTATAATCATATCTGAGAACAGAGCTGTGAAGTACTTGTGCAAGTGTGTGTGTGTGTGTGATTGCTAGCATTCACAGCTGTCCTGTCCGCTGCGCTCTCGTCTCCTGGGTAATTTCTCGGACTGGAGAGATATGGAGACGACGAGGTCGGGTTTTATCCACAAGCATCTCTTCAGTAAAAAAACCTCGATTTACTTCAGACGCCTCAAAACTTTGATTCTAATCCAAAACGTTGAGCACTTCTTTAAAATTTCCAGCCTGTCACTCATCACTGAACGTTTCAGATCTCGTTCCGAAGCAGCGGGGCAGCTGTGATGCGCTTTACATTTTCATATCTAACAGAAGCTGAGGCGCGGTGAGTACGTGTGATCGCTGGAGGAGTTAGGGCTCTAAAAGGATTTTTGGGGTAAACACCCTGAGCTGTCAGCGTGCACACAAACACATTCTACGTGACCAGCGAGACGGGCGGGTAATAAAAGATAGTCTAAACACATCATGTCTGGAACGGTGATTGCTTCTGGAGACATCCGAGGCCGCCCCGGGCGTTCGAGTTATTCATAAACACCGGGATGCCTCGGTGATTACAACATGGCTCTCTGTTTGGACCTCCACGAGTCAGTGGGTTACCTAGCCAACAGCTATGTAATATGTTTTTATTCAATCAAGGGCTGTGTTCGGATTTGAGCCGCGAGCACAGACCTCCCTCAAAGCCGAGCTTAATCATTTGCAAACCTTGAGGCTGTCAGGGAAGAATCTGCCAAACAGTGTGAGCTAAAACAAATATTTCTGCACCTATAGTGTAGAGCATCAGGGGGAGACTCAATGTCTTCGTTAACTCCAAAGTACAGCGGTACCTCGGTTCTCGTCCACCTCAGAACTTGTATGAGGTTATTTCTCCCTGTTCCTGGGATACCTACCAGTTCTACACCAGTAACTTCAAACTTGAAGATAATACAGGGCCACATTTGTACTTTACCGAAAGATAAAGATCCAAAGTTTCTTCATTATGCTCCTCAGACACTTTTTACCAGTCGCCTGTGAAAGTTCAGTTCTAATTTGTGACCCAGTAAACCCGGTCGTCTCGATCAGCTTGATTAGTTAGGCTTCTGGCGAGATTGTGATACTGTTTCAGGATCGTAAGTTATTCGAAGAGCTACAAAAACAACTTAATGATCCTGCCACCATAGCCAAGAGGGCAGTGCAATTGGTCTGCAAGTCGATAAATGTTTTGTTGAAGTGCAGCAATCCTGGCCAACAAAGCAGCATCAAGTGGCCGAGGCAGTGCCGGCTTTAATAGCTCTCTTATTATCTGCTCTCCCTTGCGATGAGAAAGATGGGCAATATTTGTCGACGACATCGACGAGAAACCAATTTGCTAGGTCTCGATTTTGCAGCTGAAGGATTGATTTGATATTTTTTTGCTTTTGAACGAGCAGCCTCATGGGGCCACTTATCCCAGAGATGGACTCTGCCTCATTACACTCTCAAGGTGAAGTCCGTGGGCGGTAGATTTTCTTAAACCCTTTTCCATCGTGGTATTCTTAGGACTGCTTTTTGTTTGCGCATTTGTATTAAAACAACAAAGCTGGCATTAATTTTCACTGCCCAAGAACAATGCGTGCCAGTCACCCGTTTTAGTCGGGGAGAGATTTGGAGAGGAAAAAATGCAGCAGGTGGTCTGAAGCGGAGCGATGGAACAATGACAGAAGGCGAATGTGTTTAATGAAGTTTGCTTAACAAACAAGGTAGGGCTCGTACGCAACTTCCAGTGCTTTAATCGTTCTTTTGGATTCCGTCCCAGCCGGGCTAAACCTAGGAGACTCGTGTTTGTTTGGACCACAAAAGCCAGGGTATCTGGTAGATGATGGACAGGCGGCACATGCTTCATTGTCAGAGCCACAGAGCACATTCACATTCACATCTCTCAGCAGGTGTTGCAGCCCTGCTGTGTTCAGACATACCAGGCGTGAGGAGGGTTTGGCACTGATGGCTTTTAAAGTAGAAAATGGTTCCATGGAGCAGATAATGGCACAGCCTCCTTTGACATCTGAGGAGAAGTCGGTGTCGGGATCTTGCCTGAAGATGGCTTTTCGGTTTCTGAACATATCTGTAAGTGAGGAAACCTTGATGGAAATGTGGAAGGTCTAGTCTTGGGTCTGAAAGTTGGCTTTTTTTTTAAAGAAAGAGAAAATGCATTAAGTTGCAGAAGCAACCGGAAAAGCTGGGGGTCTGATGACACCCCTGATATATATAACATCCTGGGGCTGGTTTTTCAAAGCTTTTAATCCTGATTCAGATTGCCCGGATAATCAAATCCCCCATTTTCCTGTCCAGGATCAAATTGATCTCATGAGTTTTGTCCCAGTTTTTCAATACATTTTCAGACTGGATAAAGATGATCCCGATACGGCAGGATAGGGATTTCTAAATCTGGCTGTGCTTTTATCCCTCTAGGTGGCCAAAGATATTATAGCATTTTTTGTTAATGAAAAAACATAATTAATGAACCACTTTAAGAGAGAAAAGTGTTTTATTCTCTGACTGCACACTTAAGAATTAGGGAAACTGAAAGAGCAAAGACACACACATGAAGTTAACCTCGCTTCAGCAGAAGGAGACTAAATTACGCATTTACAAGCTGGGATAAGCAGAAGGAGCTAAATATGTGCAACAGACTTCTTTTCTTTTGCATTTTCTTTTTTCTAAAGTGTACTTTCCAGAAATGGAGAATGTGCTTTTAAGCTTATCCAATATTTCACTGAACTGATGTTTCCGATAAAGGTAGAACCCAAAGTGTTTCTTACTTTTGCAAAGATTTTGAGATACACCACCACCTTTTTGTTACACTCCATAAAGAAATGTGCTATTTGAACTCCAAAGAGTACGTTAACAGAACAATAAGTTTTACATTGTTAAGTGATTCAGAATTTGAATGCAGCCTGAACACTAAGTTTAAAACACCATTTTTTAAGAATGATTAAATTGTGGTTTTATGAGTATGCTTTAAATCATTTTCGCAGAACGTGTTTATTTTTGGGTCGTTTTTGTACAAAGTGTCTCTTCTCTTCTCTCAACGCAGGATAAAAATGATCTCCATATATGGTATTAAAAGTATCCTAGATATCTGCTTCAAGTTTTGAAAAACCCAGGTGAAGCATTTAATCCTGGATAAAAGGGTCGACTGGATTACGAAATCCAGATCCAAATCTTCAGGATTCAAAGACCTGTTATCTGTTTTGAAAAACCCATTTTTTCAGGTTAATCCAAGTAGACTGCTTTCTCTCATCAGATATCTTTTGAAAAACCAACCCCTGGATACTTTTGGACAACCAACGGCATTTAATAATAAATTATATAAATACAAATGGCAAAGAAACAATAAGAAATATTCATCTGGAATGACGACCTGCCCCCACAGATGGCATTTTTGCAGATGAGCTTACCCCGCCATGCTTTAGACCTTGAGCCCACTGTCATACAAGGACATCTAAATCAAGTCACATGTTTGACCAGCAGCCAAATCTACGCGTTAACTGGAAACCAGGTGCCGCAGGCCACGGAGGTGCTCAAGGAGGAACGCATTCCTTCTGAACGGCCTTGGTGAGTAAATGCATGACCCTCCTCGAACATAGTTACGAATCAGTGCATGACTCATGACAAAGTTTAGTCCGACTGGGAACCATTCAGGTTGCCAGAACATCTTGATCCCTGAAATCTCCCCATGTGCTCCTCCTGGATAGAAAACCGACGCTACTGTCACATACCAGGCTCCATAATCTAAGGCAACAGGTGGTCCATGACTTTTCCCAACCCTACTGGGTACTGGTCTGTCTCTTTGTCTTTTGCTGGCCAGTTTTATTGAACACCAACAGCAAAACCCTTCCCTTTGCTCACCTGTTCAATCAGATTCCAGGGAAGGCAAATGTTTAAAAGGTGAAGACGCGCAGCATCCAGGAACCGATCAGAGATTTTAATAAAGTGGACGGTTTAACTCACAAACGCGCGTTTTAAGTCCCCAGGATGACCTCTACTAGAAAACAAACCAGACAAGTCTTTAATCACAATTTGGCACCCGTATCCTGGCTGCTATCCCGGCATTTCAGCGCTGATTTCGTTTTCCGGGTATATCTTTAACAAGTCAACGAATATTCCACCATTCTTTGTTCTGCACTTTGTCTGTGCCAACAGCAGAGGCAGTTCAGATGCTATTTTGGAGGCTCATTCCTCTTCGCATCAAGTGATTGTCTTGGATACAATCCCAGTAGCGTCCCTCTTGGTGCTGCGCCATGCCAGAAAGCTGTTTACTCCAAAGTTTGCTGGGCTCCCATCGGTTTACCTTATCGACTTTTTGAAGCAACGTTCAATAAACATTTGGTTCTTACATGCTTACCCCTGACATTCACAGCCATAATACCTCAAAAAAGAAGAGGCAAAGAGGGATCAAATAATTTTTTAACAGAGCATTTTAATGGACTGATTGTTAACCAGCATAGATCACATGTATATGTACAGTATGTACCATCTAGTTTCTCTACACTCTTCTTCTGGTCTCTTTGGCCAGAGCCTGGTGCACTCTGAAGTTCAGGATAGAAGATAACTCTAAAAAAGAATTCTTCCATCTTCCTAACAATCCTTGATAGCTACGATTGAATACTGCCTACAGTGAGTACAAACATCTCATAATGAATGCAATATATAGTACTGTGCAAAACTCTTAGGTCACCATTAGATTTGTTTTTTCGCAATGCTAGAATGACGCTATAATGCTCCATAATCCTCTTTTCCACTGATCTTCATTCCAATCTTTGTGAGCTTTAGCACATCTTAGCCTTTTCACCCTGTTCTTCATCTGAAAATAAGTGGTTTCTCGGCTGCTACGCTTCCAAAAAAGACCATTCCTGATCAAGCTTTTTCAAACTGCAAAGTGTAAGGGGAGCTGTCTTTCTGATTTTCCCCCAGATTAATACTGCATACAAATGCCCTGTGTTTTCCTGTATTCACTCGTTGCTGATATGATGCATTTTTGGCTTCTGTCAAACAAAAGTATCAGTCGATACAGTCACTCATCACTCACTCGTGTTCTCAGCGCTATCTCTGATGAATCTACGTATAATTTCTCATGAAAATACTCTTTATATTAACATTACAGAAGCATAAAAAGACTAAGTGACTATGGCAATGTCTGGTCAACCTCCATTTCAGTTAACCTGTTTCACAGAACGCAGAACGTAACGCGCTCTCCGATTTCCTTCACCCAAAGAATTTGTTTCTCTCCCATTACCACCCAGAATGCCTGCTCAAAGCTGATAGGCTGAATGGACCCACTCTAAAAATCAATGGTTTTTAAATCAGTGCCTATCCCACTAAAGCCATTAATACCTGCTCAGTGCGATTCAGGACGGAAAAAACAACATAAATCATTTGATTTTACACCAATAATACTTTAAAGTGATTTGCAACAGATTAGTCAACACCAAAACGTTCAGTACCAAGGTGAATGGATCCCACGTCAATGGGCGCTGATGAATATCGGGTTCTCCAGCGTGTTCCTAAATGGATCTGTCAGTTTTGTACTTTTTCACTGAACTGACGTGTATGACACTCTGAACCGATCGACTTGATGTGCGATGTCCAAAAGGCTTTTAAACCTTGTGCTATTGAAAAACACATTCGCACAGACACACAGAGACAGGCTACGGGTTAAAATACTGTAAGTGATGCTTGTTTCAGAGCCTTAAGTGTAAACCATTAACACGCTATAGTCTGTACAATGTCTGTGTCGTTCCATTAAGGTCTCTGGTCACGTTTGGCACTCTTGTGGCAGGTCGGTTGTAAGAGGAAAAGAAAGCCTGGCCACTGGGAAACTGAATATATAACTATGGTCAGCATAAACAGATAAAGGGATGTCGTTACAATTCAATATTTACATAGACGAACACAAGCATCTCATTAGAATGGTCCATTTTTAGAATTATACTACACAGATTATATTTGTTTGATCATGTTCTGAATCTTCAGTGACCCTGCGACCTTCAGATCGCTCGTATTTGGTGGCTGGAAGCGATCCTTAATAGATTAAATCGAGACGCCATGTTGTGGTAGATTGTATAGCGCTTATCTGAGGGACAGTTTTGCTCTCTGAACATCTTTAGAAATGGTTCCAGAAGTTTAATGGATCAAGAGAGAAGATTTAATCTAGTTCATCCAGCTCTTCTGGTTTCCATCTACGTCCAGCAGAAAGTGGTTCGGACTAGATAACAGATGTTACATTTTCATTACGGAGGAAGTGAACGCAGCCTTCAGTTCTACCCCAACAACATTTTAAAGGAAGATGTCAGTGTCTTCAATGTGTTCCTCCACCATCTACACCCAGCATTTTTACACAGATGTGACACGTTTGTTTTAGACGAGGAACGGATCCCACAGTGGAGGACCATTTCCCTGGACGTCTGGTCTTATTCTCTGCAGTGTTCCCTTGCCGTGTATAAACAAAAAAAGCTGCTCATCACAGAGTAAACCTTATAAACAGATCCGTCGACTCCACTTCTACAACGTCTCAACAGACTGAATCATCTGCTTCTCCGACGTAGACCTGATGATGATTATATGCGAGGCGATACAGAAACTTATACACAAAGAAGAACAGGTCCACCGAATCCGCTCCGAACCCTTAGCGGAGCATTTCACAGACTTCTTCACCGACATCCCTCTGCTCCAACCCTCTAAGCGGGCAGGTTGTTGTAGAAGCTGGACGTCTCCGACACCGTCTTGGACATGCTGCGGGACGAGGAGCCGTTGGACGCCAGCTCCAGCGTCGGGCTGTGGATGACTGTCACGGTGGGTTCTGCCCGGCTGCTCTTGTACACGCTGGTTTGCGTCTGCAGGTAACGTGTGGACTTCAGCTCGAGGCCTTCGTAGGAGTCGACGCTAATGCAGGGGCACCAGCGGAACGCCTGCTTGAAGCCGGCGCGGAACCTGCCAAAGACGCAAACACGTTATGAGCTTTAAGTTTACAGGATAAACAAAAAGACAATTTTGAGGAACGTTTTTAAGTGGGCACGACTGCCAGAGCTGTCATTAGCTGGGGTTCATCCAAACATTTGCAAATCTTATGCACATCTATGGAATTTCGGCAGTCTTTCAATCAAGCAGCCATCTTCCTTTAGTTGCTTATCCATCGGCTTCTAATCAACGACTACCCGAACCAAAATCGTCTCAAAAACATTGTCTCAAAAACATGTTAAGCGGACATATTAAAGGACATATTCATCTGTTGCATTACTCAGAAAGCGAGACTGATACTGAGTTTTCCAGACCGTCCACTTAATTTTGAGTTTCCGCTTCTTCCCCAGTGGTAACAGAGGGAAAAACTATTTTATACCAGAGGCTACAGGGCTATTAAATTTGTGTTATGTACTTTTATTGGATCTAATATATGAGCTCTGTTGTGTGTTTTTTGTTGATGTTGATGTTGATATTGTGTTTTTAGTACACCTGGCTCTAAAACACATTTTCCCTTGGGACCAATAAAGGAACAGACTGAACAAACACATCAATGAATTTCTGGTTCTCCGGCGTGTTCCAGTTGCTATCAAAAACCCATCATAATTGCTCAAATTGGTTTGTAACCGATTTCCGCAGAGATGCCAAGTTCATTATGAGGGTAAATGAAGCCATCTATTTCTAGCTTAACAACTTTCCACACATCATTTTAACGTTGAGTTTGCCAGCAAGTTCTTCAGCCATCCTCCGATACCCTGTGCCAGAAGATTATTCACTACAAAATGGCAGAAAAGGTGGTGTCGGAAATTGTAAACTTTCTTAAAACCTCCACTAAAAGTAATTATGACTGTCCTAGGTTTCCACCACCAACAAGTCTGTTCATGCACTTTCTGTCCAATAAAAAACACAGTCCATAAAGAAATCTAGGGTTAGCCAACTTTAAATAGTCAACTTGGTCGGCTTGCACAGAGCCGTGGTGAACTGGAATACCAACTGTGAGTTTATAGCCCATCATCAGTCACGGTCATATTTTTAAAAATCTAGTGGAAAGCTTGTGGAAGTGGCATCAAAGGAGGAACTCCAAAGTTTACATGTTTTTGAATGTTTTTGCTGAATGAATGTCCACACACTTTTGGCTACATTGAGTACCTACTTTTGGAAACATACAGTACTGTGCAAAAGTCTTATGCCACCATTAGATTAGATATATCATTGTTTTAGCAACAGTATAATGATGTATCTAATGACTTCTCAGTATCTTTATTAGAATACAACCAGAAAATACAGGACATTTGTATGTAGTATTAAAAAACTGAAAAAAAAAGCACCTGGCAGCTTCATCGGGTTGCCAAGTTGACCCTTCTTCTAGGGGTAGGCGATGAGGTAAAAATATTATATCACGATATTCAAAGACATTTTCATGATACACGATATTTATCACAATACGTGTGATCGAAGACTACTGCATCAGTAGCAACAGATCCTAAAAAAACTACTATTCAAATATTTTCCCATACTTTTTATCCCAGTAAAGTGATTTATATATTTTTTAAAATCTGCTTTTAATCCAATTAAACAGGACTAATTACACTTTTTATAATAAAACGTGAAGTCATCCAGTGTTCTTTAAGCCCTGACGATATCCTTGATCTGCTCAGAAAAGCAAACAAACAAAATTCATCACGATACGATAAAATATCGTCATATTGCCAACCCCTATCTCGTACAGTCTGAAGAAGCTTGATCAAGAATGGTCTTTTTGCAATGGTAGCAGCCAAGAAACCACTTTTTTTGTAAAGAGAACATGGTGAAAAGACTGAAGTAAAAGTTACAGCTCACAAAGATTGGAATGAAAATCAGAGAGGATAGTTGAGCCAGGAATCCACGTTTTTGGGTCCAACCATTGACAATATGACACATAGGGTCATTAGAGCATTGTTAAAACAACAAATCAAATGGTGGCCTCAGACTTATGGACAGTACTGTACATTGGGTGAAACTTTACCTGTCGTTGAGGCAGCAGTAGATAATGGGGTTGTACATGGTGGAGCTCATGGCGAGCCACATGACGGCCAGGTAGACCTGCTGGATGAAGGTTTTCTCGAAGAGCAAAGGGAAGAACTGGTAAAGCAGAAAGTAGACGTGATACGGCAGCCAGCAGAAGGCGAACGTACATACCACCACGATCATCATCTTCACCACCTAGAGTCAAGGTCGGAGAAACAGAAGGTCAGGGCAGGCGAGGAGCAGCAACGTCACTTTATCAGAAGTGTGTCAAAGCGAGTGAAGAAGCGAAAAAAAAAAAACGTGCAGTCTGATGGAGTCGCTCTGGCTGAATGGAATCTTATAAGGAGTCTGTCATGATCGCAGCCCTTCCTGACTCATAAATACTAAAGCAGAAAGTGCAAAATGTCAGAATTAAATCAACTTGCATGACTGCAGATGGAGGTGACATCCAGGACGTCCAGTGTCTGGAGCTCTGAGCCTAAAGTTAGCCCTGTTGTGAAGAGTTACTTTAAAGGAAAACATCTTGAATCGAAACATGGCTGGACTCGCAATTCGGAGTCGATATGTTTGGGTCGTCCACAGACGGACTCTTGGGGTACAAACTGTGTACATTGGGTCTGATTTCCTTTAAAGTAGGTGAAGTTATTTGGATTGTACCCTGTGTGTGCACCCAGCAAGGCATGTTCTCAAGAGAACCTTGCGTTTAGCGGCGAGTTGCTCCTGGTAACGGTTCGACGAGTCTCCTGGAATCTCGCTGGCCCACAGGTTCAGTCCGACCACCAGGTAAGCGCAGCCCATCACCAACAGGGGCAGGAAGTAGATCAGCACTGCCACACACACATAGTAACTGAATAGAGAGAGAGAGAAAGACAGAGAGAGAGAAAGACAGAGAGAAAGAGAGAGAGAGAGAAAGAGAGAGAGAAAGAGAGAGAGAGAGAGAGAGAGAGAGAAAGAGAGAGAGAGAGAGAGAGAGAGAGAGAGAGAGAGAGAGACACTCTGGTTTGTATCCTGCTGTGATTTAAGTTTAGTGTTATGTATTTGTTTGTTTAGTTAGCCTTTAATTTAACCAGGCGAGTCATTAAGAACTGATTCTTATTTACAGTGGTGCCCTGGCAAGCAGCACATGCTACTTGAGACAAGGGATGCACAAAGAGGAGGAGAAATATACAATATACAAAATAAGGCATTCGGAAAGTCTTCAGACCCTTTCACTTTTTTTGTTGAGAAAAATACATCTAGTTTTCCCCCATCATTCTGCACATACAGTTTGCAAATTTATTAAATAGGAAAAACTAAAACGTCGCATGGACATAATTACCAGACCCTTTGCTTTGACATGAAATTTAGCTCTTGATCATCTCTGAGATGTTTCTACACCTAGTTTGGATCCACCTGTGGTACATTCAGTGGATTGAACATGATTTAGAAAGACACACACCCGTCTGTATAAGGTCTCACAGTGAACAATGCATATCAGAGCAAAAAACAAGCCATGAAGAGGAAAGAACTGCCTGCAGAGCTCAGAAACATGATTGTGTGGAGCTACAAAAATTCCGCTGCACTGAAAGGTCCCAAGAGCGCAATGACCTCCATAATTCCTAAATGGAAGAAGTTTGGAACAACCAGGACTCTTCCTAGAGCTGGCCGCCCCACCAAAACTAAGTAATCAGGGGAGAAGGGCCTTGGTAAAAGAGGTGACTTAGAACTCAATGGTCACTCTGATTGAACTCCAAAGATCCTCTAAGAATCTTCCAGAAGGTCAACCATCACAGCAGCACTCCACCAATCTGGGCTTTATGGCAGTCCATCTGGGGTACATTCAGTTGATTGGACATCAAATGATGAACTGGAAGTTCCCAAGAGCACAGTGGCCTCCATAATTTGTAAATGGAAGAAGTATTTGGTGGAGAAGGGCCTTGGTAAGAGAGGTGACCAAGAACTCAATTGTCATTCTGGCTGAGCTCCAAAGGTCCTGTGCGGGATGGGAGAAACTTCCAGAAGGTCAACCATCACAGCAGCACTCCACCAATTTCGTATTATGGCAAAATGGTCAGACAGAAGTCTCTCCTCAGTAGAAGACACAACAGCTAGTCTGGAGTTTGCAAAAAAGCACCTAAAACTTAAAGAGGAGGGGCTTCTGTCTGGCCACTCTGCCATAAAGCCCAGATTGGTGGAGTGCTGCAGTGATTGATGAAAGTGTCTCCCATCTGCACACAGGATCTTTGGAGCTCAGCCAGAATGACCATTGAGTTCTTTGTCACCTCTCTTACCAAGGCCCTTCAAGAGCAAATACTTCTTCCATTTATGAATTATGGAGGCCACTGTGCTTTTGGGAACTTTCAGTTCTTCATTTGATGTCCAATCAACTGAATGTACCACAGATGGACTCCAATCAAGAGCTCAAACATTTCCAAAAACATCTCAAAGATGATCAAGAGGCCCCCAGAGCTATATTTCAAGTGTCATAGCAAAAGGTTTGAATACTTATGTCCATATATATGTATATACTCACTGTATATCTCAAAAAGATTTGTTCCACAATAGATGTGAAAAATCAGACCTTCACTAAAAAGGCACAGGTGTTTTTTGGACAGTGCAGTGATTTTGCTTAGTTCTGTCTTAATATACTGAGAGAAAGATGGGGGGGGAAATGGGAGTACATCAATTCTGCACAGAGAGACTCCGCGGGAGAACAGAATTACTCCATTTGGCTCAGCACATGGCCTTCCAGTACATTTCTCCCCTAATTAACCAGAAGCACAGAGAGGAAGCGAGTTTCCTGACCGAGAGCTGCTGATTAAAAAAAAAAAGTCACCCATTCATCATCTGAGACATGATGACAGAAAAAAAAAATGATCGATTTAAAAAACGTCTGCTGTTAAAAAAATCCCAGTAAAGTCCGAGATGTTCCGCCAGCCTTCAGAAGAACGCAGGTTTGACATCAAGCCTAATTGATCACGCTGTGGAAATTACAACCCCATATGTCCACATAACAAAGGCTTTATTCAGAGCTGAAGGTGAACAGCAGCCGAAGCCATTTCCGAACCGGGCTCCTTCGGTTACACCACAATCGCATCCTCATAAAAATCCAGCGGTGGCAGGACATCAAATTCCCATCTAAACACACTGAGACGGCGGATATTATTCAGCCGTGGCTCGGGGTGAAGGTGGAACGTGATCTGCAGACAGCTTTTCAGCCACGCTGGTGAATTGATACAAATAATTATAGGATCGGAATGAGGTCGGCATGACCAGTCACGCAGCCGAACTGCAAATAAACGGCACATCTGAAATGTCAAAGAGTCAACTACCAAGAATGTTTTTATTTCAGCACTAATGAAAGCTCTGAAAGCACAGCATGCTGAAAGAACGAGAGACGACGATGTAAAATGCAGAACACAGAACTCACTGGAGTGAAGAGGTGATCATTTCAATCTTAAACAGCTAAGATGTCAGGTTCATAGAGATGGGTCCTTTGGTCCTTGTTGTCCCACCTCTCTGTCTCTCAGATTGCATGTACTCTCCATACGGTCCTGTCCTGGGCCCTCATTACCTTATTTCCGCCAAGTCATGTCACGGGTGCTTATTATATAAGTTTTGTCAGGTCACACCCCGGGTCCTTGTTGTTTCAGGTCTGCTAGGTCATGCCCTATGTCCTTGGGTACTCATTATCTTAGTTCTACCAGGTCAAACCCTGGGTATTTGTTGTCTCATTTCTGCTTGGTCATATCCCACGTCCTTATTGTCTCAGTTTTGCCAGGTTATGCCCTGGGTCCTTATTGTTAGTTCTGCTGGGTCACATCTCAGGTCCTCATTGAACAGGTTCCACCAGTTCACACACCAGGTCCCTGTTGTCTCACTTCTGCTAGGTCACACCCATCTCACTAGGTCACACATGTGCCAGGTCATGCTCCTGTTCCTTGTTGTCTCAGTTCTGTTAGGTCATACCCTGAGTTCTTGGGTCCCCATTGTCTCAGTTCTGCCAGGTCACGCACTGAGTTGTTGGGCTTTTGTCATCTTGGTTCCACCAGGTCATGCTCCAGGTCCTTGTTATCTCAGTTCTGCTAGGTCATGCCCTGGGTTCTCATTGTCTCATTTCTGCTAGGTCATGCTCCAGGTTCTTGTTATCTCAGTTCTGCTAGGTCATAACCTGGGTC
>JAJAGP010001748.1:29604-56885 GCA_025084515.1 Ancistrus triradiatus
ACCTGGGTCCTCATTGTCTCAGTTCTGCTAGGTCATGCTCCAGGTTCTTGTTATCTCAGTTCTGCTAGGTCATAACCTGGGTCCTCATTGTCTCAGTTCTGCTAGGTCATGCCCTGGGTCCTCATTGTCTCAGTTCTGCTAGGTCATGTCCTGGGTCCTCATTGCCTCAGTTATGCTAGGTCATGCCCTGAGTCCTCATTGCCTCACTTTTGCTAGGTCATGCCCTGAGTCCTCATTGTCTCATTTCTGCTAGGTCATACTGTGGGTCCTCATTGCCTCAGTTCTGCTAGGTCATGCCCTGAGTTCTCATTGCCTCAGTTCTGCTAGGTCATGCCCTGAGTCCTCATTGCCTCAGTTCTGCTAGGTCATGCCCTGGGTCCTCATTGTCTCAGTTCTGCTAGATTATGCCTTTTGTCCTTTCTTTGGTCCTTGTTGTCTCAATTCCAACAGAACATGCTTAAGGTCCTTATTGTTAGTTCTGTTGGGTCACATCCCAAGTCCTCATTGTCTCAATTCCACCCGGTCTCACACCAGGTCCCTCTTGTCTCAGTTCTGCTAGGTCATGCTCTGTGTCATTGGGTCCTTGTTGTCTCAGTTTTGCTGGGTCACACCCTGAGTCCTTTGGTCCTTTCTCTTTTCCACTATTTCCATGCCTATGACTTCCATGTACAGTGGACTTCATGGTTGTACTGATTTTGTGACTTTTTTTGAAGTTCGAGTTTTGCTGACACAGCCCTCTCATACACCTTATAGATTTCTTGATTATGTAAATCAGCGATTTTTGTCTACTCGTGCCGCATGTATAAGAAGATTTGTACAGAGGCAGCTGACGTGTTCCGTGCTCGGGCATGGGTTAGCTACAGCTGTGTACTGTGATCGAGTCCAACTGAGCCATGCCCGAGCCCACGGTGCAGCGTGATCTCACTAGTCAAAGGACCTGGACTTTGTTGGTCAAACATGCTCTTATTTAATTTCAGAAAACAACTAAATAATCCTCATATTACATGCTATGATCAGCCACGGTGCCACAACATCAAAAGATGAGCCCGTGCTTACAGTTAATTATATCGCTAATGGCTCGACTCATGTTAACTAGGGCAGCATAATTCATCACGGTTTAATTAAACTACAGTGTTTGGCTTCTTTAGTTAATTATACAGTCTGCTTTGTTAAGTAGCTCTGGTGCACTGAGACTTAGTCTAATTAAGTTTATATTTATCCTTTAACCTCGGTTGATTGATTCAGATATAAATAGGAATAATTAATGAAATATATAGATAATTAGTATAAATAAGCACAATACAGGTGCATTACTGATTGTACAGAAGTTGCACGAGCATCATTTTAACCAGTATGTTGTCATGTCGACAGTTCTAACAGCACTAAATAATGACGACAGCAAGCTTGCTCTTGTCATGTTAGCACTGTTAGCACTGTTAGCTAGTAGATTTAATGCTAACGCCACATTTGGCTTGTGTTTCGGTTAATAAATATAGTATTATTTCTATCATTCAGAGTATGTTTCCTAAGTAGTTATAAGCTAAATCATGTCATGATGTGCTTTAAATCTATGCTCAGCACCCAGCCGCTAAAATGATCATATCTCTGTATACACCGGGGAAATATGTTAGCTTAGCATAATTCGTCGCTTTCCAGTTCACATTCCGCCTAAATGTTTTCTGTTCCTGTTTAATCCTCATAATCCTCCCAATTAGAGTGCTTGGTGATGAGCTCATTCAACAGCATTAGAGATGGACCGGCAGCTCTGAGCAAGCACACCCAACTCGCTTTACTGCTCCCACCGCACTTCCAGAATGGCTTGTTAATGACCTGGTCGGCTAGAAAAACACTAAAATGTGCCCTAAAATGATGATTCTGATATAAATTTCCCCCCGCCGAGGAAAGGCTCTCCTCTCGCAGAGCAGCTCTGTAATAACACGAGCATCTGGATAAGCGAACATTCTGATCCAGCCACCGCACGCTGCTGGCCAGACACAAAGGTAACGCAATTCCAGAAGCGGCAGTCGGTTTGCGGACGTCTTGTTCTGCTGCTCTCGACTCTAAATGACCCACAGCCCTGTAGGAATACATAAATCCAGTTTGCAGTGCAGCAGACAATGAGGCTGTAGCAAGGAAGTGATTCAGTTTTGAATCGCCTGTGTTACGGCTGTAATATAATTAGGCTTTTTAGTAAATATGTTTAAAGGCATAATGCACTTGTGAGATCCATGCAAGGTGCCCTGCCTGGTAAAATAGGTAGGACCCTAAAGACGATACAGTTACAGTTTGTAGCAGTCCAGGTTTCTCGTTCGTGACTCCACTGCAAACGAAGGCGACGGTGCCTGGCTGTCATTGGACACGTAATAGGTGCAGTGACAACAAATTTCCTTCTGCTAAGCACCTGGAAATGGTCCGGGCAGAGACAAGGGTGTGTAGTGAAGGTGCCCCCTGTATCTGGATGGTGGATAACCAAACTGTAGTAGCTGCTTGAGCCTCTCTACTGATGGGCTGTGTGGGCCATCCAGAGCCTGTTCACCGTGTGTGTGTGCCCCCATAAAACCACTGCTCCCAACACCTCCTAACAGCTAGGGTCAAAACGGCCCAGACCTAACGTCCATCCTGTCTGTCAACTGGGCAAAATGTCTTCGAGTGCGTCGTAGAGGCACCAAGAGGTACACTACCCAAAAGTAGCCTCTGAGAGCCTTTTTATAAGGCCTCTAGTGGTAAGACCCAGTGTCTAATCAGACCACACCTGTAATCATTTAAATATCTACCCAAGACAGAACTGCATGCAAACCCACATTTCCTTCTAAGTACATTATTTTTTGCAGGGAGTGTAGAATGGGAAAAAATGCCAGACTTACAATGTATACAATCTTACAAGGTTCAGTTCAAGCTTTACAGGCCTGAAAGTGGCAGCTTGGGAGTGCTGAGACTTGAACCTCAGACCTCACAGTCAATAGTCTAGCACCTCAGTCTCTTTGTGCCGTTCCACACAAGCGATAGTTCATGAAGACAGATGTACCGCGGTCAAAAGCCGGCAGGTGTGTGCACCTCTGTCGGTCTCATCCTGCCGGGGGGCCTAAGGGCAATTTGCAAAAATCAGCACCGAGACGAACTGGGGTTGTCAGAGTCCGGTGCGAGGAGAAAGCTCAATTTGTAAGGCATTGTTCGCTCCTGCTGTGGGGGGGGAGAGAGGGAGAGAAGTGACAGAGTGAAACGGAGAGCCAAAGCGTTCAGGGACAGCAAGGAAGAAAGTAGGGTAAAAGCGAGACATGGAGAAAACAGGAGGCGAGAAGCTGAGGGTAAAATGAAAAAGCGAGGAGAGAGGAGCTGAGAGTAGATGACATCTCCGAGGCACGGCAGCATATTGTCATTTATAAGTGACAAGCTGTGAAGAGACTGTGTGGAAGCGCTGCTCGACCCGAGTGTATATTTAGAGGAGTGTAAGTGTAGCCGTGACTATATATAAGCGCCAATGTGTGTGCGTGTGTGGAGCATGTAGCCTTCAATCCTCAGCACATGAATGGAACAACGCAACATGACACACCAGGCATAAAGCTGGTAGGCTGAAAATCTACACTGCCGTCCTGCATTCTCGACCCTACAGCCCCGAACCCAAACCTGTGACGGGTAACTGCTCGGGCAAGGTGCCTGCCATTTGTCTTGCATCACACCAAAAACAGGACGTGAAGATAATATTTATGCAACTTGCTCATTATGTGTGGGGTTATACTCGATAAAAATCTGACTGCCACTGCAGTCCAGACCCTATTTATAGGGAACTATTCATAGAGCTTGGCATTTAGTAACCGTGTTTAAAAGCGTCGTGCACTCATGAGGTCCAAACAATGTGACCTGCCACATGGGGAGGTGATGCGATAAAAATAGCCTACGATACATGATACGTTCGCAGCGTTTAGTCTGGCGATTGGAACCCCAGCAAAACAGCACAGCTACTTTTAAGAAGCTAGGTCCCTGGAGTTTGTGGAGTCCTGTGGTCTGTTAAGAAAACTACAACTTTTTGGCAACAACCACCAAAGGTGGATCTGTGTAACACGAGGGTTTGGCTGTACAGAATAAACCTTGACGCCATATGTCTTGAGCCGCCTTCTATGTACCCCGGTGACGCTCGAGTGTTGTGGAAGGTCCAGTGCCAATCATATCGTAAAGTACGCAGATGACAGCTGAAGCTCTGTATCATGCTGTCGATGTTTTGCCTCCTTTATAACAAGATCAGCTTTCCGCACATATTACATTTAGCCTTGGTTTTCTCTCACAAACGTTTGAGCGTCCATCTTACATTGATGCTCCAGCAGAGCGCATAAAAACAAAAGTACGCACCAGCCCTGCAGATAGGTGCCTCCTTAATACAGACATATTTTTCCACTAATCACAGCCATGTATTTGCAGCATAAAATGCGTTAGTATAATACGATAAGTGGAAACGAAATTCTGTTTCTGTTACCCAACCCTAGTGGCTACTTTTTCATCCAAAAGCCCCAGCATCCTTTTTCATGGACTCCCATGAAGTATCAGGAGATTCGTCATGAATCCATGGCTGCCTCTGCCAAGAAGCTACAGCTATGTTGCGGGTCTCCAGCAGGACGAATCTTCACCCACACAAAATCAAGTCCCAGGGAACCCTGAGCTGAAGAGGAGGAATCACTAGAGAGGACCTAGAGGAAACTAATTAGGGAAAACCTCAGATGTTTCTCCAATCTCATCAAGCCTTATAGGAGTATCAGTGCTGCCATGTCGTATTACTACCCCAGAGGTTACGGAACACACGTGACATCCATATGAAGACATGATGTACCCTATGAACCAGGACTCCAATTCAGTTCCGCTCACGCTCCCATCATGCCAGTCCATAGCTCCAGCTGCAGCTCCAGCTCCAGCTCGGATCCCCAGTGAACCCAGATGTGCCAAGCATTTGCAGCTCCATTATAAAAATAATAAACACCTTGGGCGCGCGGACACGTTCGGCGTAAGTCGCATTGTGCTTCTAATTGCACGAGTGGCTCGGTGCCAGGTGCGAGACAATGGTCGCCAGGCGCTTTGCGCCTGTTGTCGGCTAGTGTGGAGAAACGGAGCGGATATAGAGGCGTTTGTTTATCTGGGTGAGTGCTTACGAGCAGCGGTAATTCTTTGTTCTTTCTGGCCGAGAGCGAAAAAGCTCTCTGTGAAGCTCCGCTTCAGATCGTTTATACGTTGAGGGCGAGCCACGGCTTTGCTGCGCTAGCTCGAGGCCAGTCTCGCTTTTTTGCAGCTTTTTAGGAGTCAGAGCTGAGCTAGGGTTGAGGAAACCGAATGTAATTTTCTCATGCTTCTGATGCAGAGCACATTTTTATTCACGTTCTCCTGCAGGAATATTGGAGGTGTGAGCTGCCACCTCTATTTCGGTGAGTGAGGAAAGCAGGGAGAAGACGGAAAGCGAGAGGGTGAGTGTGATCGACTGAAAAAGTGCAGGAGAAGAAACAAGCCGAGGCTTGAGGAAGGAGAGAAAGCAGAAGCCTGAAAGAAAAGGGCCCATCTCACTTGGTCTGTCCTTGGTACTAGTAATCAGGGTACCACTCAAGCATCTGTGGATTAAAAGTCTTGCTCATGGACCCAACATGGACACAAGGGAAGCTTTGGCAGAGCTGGGACAGAGCCAGACCTTGACGGTCCATCCAATATCTGGAAACGCTGTACCTCTACAGTACTGTGCAAAAGTCTTAGGCCACCATTAAATTAGATATACCATTGATTTAGCAAAGGTATTATGACCATATATAATAATTTTTCAGCCTCTTTATTAGAATACAACCAGAAAATACAGGACATTTGCATGCAGTTTTAAAAAAACTGAAATAAATCGGAAAAAAAACAACTTCTTTTTATCTATAATGGTAAGCCTCTGGCAGCTTAATCTGAATGGAATGTTTTTTTTGGAAGGGTAACAGCTAAGAAACCCCTTTTCAGAGGGGAAACAGGGTGAAAAGGCTAAGATATGTTCAATCTCACAAATATCGGAATAGAAATTGGTGGAAAGAGTACAGTGGATCCTCATCATTCGTACTTAACTGGTTCCGGAAGGTCGTTTGAATTCGGATTTGCTTGAAGTCGGAATTGAATTTCCCCCTAAGAAGTAATATAAATGGGATTAATCCATTCCCGACACCCAAAAGATTGTTTTTACGTCTATATTTGTATGAAATTAATGATTAAAAGCAAGAATAAAGCAATGGAACGTAATACAATAATAATAATCAATAAATACATGAAATAAGTGAAAATAAAGTGAAACTTATGACCAGGACAGCGACACCGAAGCTGATGGAGTGCCTGAAATCACACCTGCAGACTATATATAATATACATCATTACTATACACTGGTATATACACTAGTATATATTACTATACATATATACTATATGCTGGATTACGCTCCTTGTGATTGGAGGGTCGCAGCTTATTAACCATTAAACAAAAAAATTTAAAACAGACCGATCCATGTCTGAATTGTTCGAGTGACGAGGCGTTCGTATTACGAGGTTCCACTGTATTATGAGTCCAATCATCAAGAGTATATATATGGAGTTATATATGGTCATTTCATTACCAAAACAACAAATCTAATGGTGGCCTAAGACTTTTGGACAGTACTGTACATCATGAGACAGAACACAACTTCTCAAGATAAGACCTAGACTGCTAATTGGATGGCTGTGAGTGCAAAGCCTTGAGTAAGGCCCTTAACCCTCATCTGCTAGGATCAAGACACCCTGGCGATAAACGAAGATAATCCAGAAACCGCACAAATTTAAAGTGGTGGTGGCTCAGTGTTTAAGTTTCAGGATCACTAATTGGAAGGTTGGTTCAAATAAGCCTCCACTACTCGTCACGGACTTTGAACAAAGCCTCCGTTTCTTATTTGCTCTGAACAAGAGCTCGAGCTAAATGCTGAGAAAATCTCTACATCGGCTCCACACGGGGACCGTGGGTGGTTTTTACCCATGGCGGCTCTGTGGGTGGAAAAATGTGTGTTTGTCTTGAGTGTTATTTTTTTTCCTTCATCAAAGTGAGTAGCCACCACTCCGGTGCCGAGGGAGCTTCGTTCTCCTTTTGATTTTTCCAGCACTCTGGTGCTATTTGATCTGCTCAGATCAAGGCAAAAGACCATGAAATTAAGTTGTTTTGTCTTCTCCTGAACCCAAATGCAGCCCAGGTGTGTGGACGCAGGAACACGATGGTCCACTGGCCTGCTGTGAAACAATGAGTGTGTAACCATGCACTTAATAATCCGATCAACATCAGATTCCTGCAGTTATCTATTATTACTGAAGTGGTCATGTAAACATTAAATGTAAGGCCTAGAAATCAGATTTAGAAATCGAATAGAAAGCTGGATTGATCTCAGTAATCATGTTTTCTCAGTCTGTGCATGCACACAAACTTAACCTAGAGTGTAGAGGTGTCCCAGAAGGGGCTAGCAGGATCAGACACGGTTGCCATGTCTGCTAATTCTAAGCGTCTTTGGGTTTATTTTTCTATAAAATCAATTACAAATATTGGTCGATGCGAGCTGCAGGTTTTTTACACTTGTTTCATAAGTGTATTTGCTTATTTGGGATCCCTGATCCCATCTCTATAATATTCCTGCAAGATGTTTTCAACATCTAAGGTTAAAAGGAAAATATACTTTTCTTTCTTGTAGTAGCTTGTGTGTTTTGGGCTCCTTTTTTTGAGCCTGTTCGCTTCCTTCCTGCTTGTTTCCATAGACCTGATTGCTCTTTTTTCTCGTGGGATCTGGCAACCCTGGAATTACCCCAAAAATGGATACCGAACACTTTTTCATTTATTCATTTTTAAATTTCATTTTTTCCCAATTATTTATTAGATTTATTTATTTTCCTTTCTATTTTTTTGTCCATTTTATTTCCTTTATTTCTTCTCCTCCTCTCGTTTTGTTCCCCTTTCTATGCCTTGTTCATTTTTCTCTACTTTCTTTCTTTCTCTCTCATTTCATTCTTCAATATTTGTCCCCTTTCTATTTTATTTAATTCCATCTCTCTTTCTTTTTTTCTTACTTACTTACTTTCTTTGTATCTTTTCTCCCTTTTTCTTTCTTTCTTTCTTTTTTCTTGCACGCTTCCTAACTTTCTTCCTTTTGTTATTTGGTTCCATAGGCCTGCTTGCATGTTTCTTTCATGAGATCTGGCAACCCTGGAATTACCTCTGAAATGGCTACCAAACACATTTCATTTATGCATTTCTAAATTTCTTAAATTTTTTTCCCATTATTTATTACTTTTATTTATTTTCCTTTCTCTCTTTCTTTTTTTCTTGCATGCTTCCTTACTTTCTCCTTTTGTTATTTGTCTTTCTTTCTTTCTTTCACACTTCCTTATTTTTTCATTTTTTCATTTGTTTGCATAGACCTGGTTGCCCGTTTCTCTCATGGGATCTGGCAACCCTGGAATTACCTCAGAAATGGCAACCAAACACTTTTTTATTTATTCATTTCAAAATTTATTTCATTTTATTTGTCTTTCCATTATTTATTAGATTTAACTATTTTTCCTTTCTCCTTTTGTCCATTTTATTTCCTTTATTTTACGCTTTGTTCATTTTTCTCTCCTTTCTCCCTTTCCTTCTTTCTTTATCATTTCATTCTTCCATACTTACTTTCTTTCTTTGTATCTTTTCTCCCTTTTTTTCTTTCTTTCTTTTTTCTTGCACGCTTCCTTACTTTCTACTTTCTGCCTATTATTATTTGTTTCCATTGGTTCCATTTGGTTGCTCGTTCCTCTTGTGCGATCTGGCAACTCGGGAATTGCCTCCAGCACGTCCGAAACGGCTGCCAAACACTTTAGGTGAGACGTGAGTTGGTCCTTACATGTTCCTGAAGTTTATGAGGGTGTACTCGGGCCAGTCGATGTAGCAGACGATGCGTTCGGGCAGCTCGCCCACGTTGGAGTAGTAGTACTGCGGGAAGGTGAGCAGCAGAGCGAGTACCCAGATCACGCCGATGATCACTTTGGTCTGCATCGACGAGAGTCGCTGCTTCAGCGGGTGGATGATGGCCATGTACCTGCAGGGGGCGACAAAGGGCATGGAGGTTAGGGGCAGTGAAAACGTTCTCGGGTAAGTTTGAATCGGCTCCAGGGCATGGCGCCAGTCCAGGATTCTGTTACCGCCCCGCCCCGCCCCACCTGACCTTTATGCTACAAGCCCAGAAGGAATGCTGTTAAAGGTAGCTGGCTCTTAAATCTGAACCACAGGGGCCGCTGAGAGTCATGCAGATTGATATTTTCAGAACAAGAAACACACTGAGAAACATCTGCATAGAACAGCTGTAAATGCCCTATGTGCTTTACAGCTACATCCTTACAGCAGGGGGAAATGCAGACACCTGCAGCCTTATTGCAGTGGTTTGGCTCTGAAAAAAGCAGATGTTGCTAAAAGACAACGCTCTGCAAACTGCCAGAAATCTGTTCCGCTAACTTATTTCACCAGCTGTGAACGACCCACCGTGCAGAACATAAAGATTAGGATAAGCTGCAGGAGTCAGCTGTTCCACAACTGGCCTAAACCAGCCAAAGCACAAAAACACACTCAGCAAACCTTAGAGGAATCATTCTGCAAAAAAACACCTTATGACCAGAAAAGCAACAAAACAGAACAAAAGCTGTCACCAGTTACATCGTGAACGATTATTTTAATTAATCTTTAATAATTTACTCATTTCTAAATTTCAATTTTCTTTATTTATTACTTTTATTTATTTTTCCTTTCTCTTTTTGTCCATTTGATCTTCTATGCTTCATGCATTTTTCTCTCTTTTCTCCTTTTCCTTCTTCCTTTCTCATTTCATTCTTCTATATTTTCTCCTTATTTTATTCTATCTCTTTCTTTTTTCTTACTTACTTACGTACTTTCTTTGTATCTTTTCTCATTTTTTCTTTCTTTCTTTCTTGCACACTTCTTCACTTTCTCCTTTTGTTGTTTGTTTTTTCTTTCTTTCTTTCTTTCTTGCACAAGTCCTTATTTTCTCACTTTTGTTATTTGTTTTTTCTTTCTTTCTTTCTTGCACGCTTCCTTACTTTCACCATTTTGTTATGTGCTCTTTTCTTTCTTTCCTTATTTCTTTCTTTCTTTTTTGCACACTTCCTTATTTTCTCCCTTTGGTTATTGTTTTTTTTTTTGGTCTTTCTTTTTTGCATGCTTCCTTACGTTCTGCCTTTTGTTTTTTGTTCTTTTCTTTATTTCTTTATTTTTTTCTTTCTTTCTTGCACACTTCCTTACTTTCTGTCTTTTGTTATTTGTTTTTTATTTCCTTATTTCTGTCTTTCTTTCTTTTTTGCATGCTTTCTTATGTTCACCATTTTGTTATTTGTTTTTCCTTTCTTTCCTTATTTTTTTCTTTCCTTCCTTCCTTCTTCCTTTCTTTCTTTCTTGCACACTTCCTTACTTTCTCAATTTTGTTCTTTCTTTCTTTCTTGTATGCTTCCTTACTTTCACCATTTTGTTATTTGTTTTTTTTCTTTCTTTCCTTATTTCTTTCTTTCCTTCCTTCTTTCTTGCACACTTCCTTACTTTTTCCCTTTTCTTTCTTTCTGTCTTTCTTTCTTGTATGCTTCCTTACTTCACCATTTTGTTATTTGTTTTTTCTTTCTTTTTTCTTTCTTGCACGCTTGCTTACTTTCACCCTTTTGTTAATTGTTCTTTTCTTTTCTTTCCTTATTTCTTTTTTTCTTTCTTTCTTTTTGCATATTTCCTTACTTTCACCTTTTTTTTTCCTTTTCTTTCTTTCTTTTTTGCACGCTTCCTTATTTTCTTTCCTTCTTTCCTTCTTTCCTTCTTTCTTTCTTTCTTTCATGTACGCTTCCTTACTTTCACTCTTTTGTTGTTTTTCGCTCTTTTGAAAGCTGTGAATATTGCAGACCTGAGAGATACACTTTCAAAGTAGCGTCTAAGTATCGTTATTGATCAAATCACAGAAATATCGAGATAGATATCGTGTTTTATCAAGATCTCAGCTCCCAGTCTGCAGTCCAACACCTGACAGAAGTCTCCGGTCAAACCAAGGGTTGGTCTCATAAGCTGGAGTGGCGCCCCCCTCTGACTGCTCAGGTACTCAGGGATCTGAGGAAGCATGGCCTCCACAGCGGAGCCACTCAGCATCGAAGGAGACACCGCTCCACCCGGACCTCATTAGGTAAAGGTCAGTCCAGGAACTTCTAAGTCACGCAGGAAACAGAAAGGGATCTGTCGCGGAACAGCGTGAATCTGCCGTGGTGTGAATCCTCGGTGCCGTGAGCGGGGCCTGTCCGGGTCCGCCGGGGCTCTCGCGTCATTCCCCTTTGTTTAATCAGTGCAGGTTTCTCCGATGGAAGCGGTTGCTGAAGCAAAGCTCCGTTCGGTGCACGACTCGAATCGTGATCCGACTAATTACCAAGCCACGGAGGCTTAATGCATGTCCGGACGCTGCCATAAACCATCGACTGGGCTCTTAGAGCTGTGAATATGAATAATTCAGACGCCGTCTCTCACTAAATGTTCCATATTATGGAATAATTTATGCACGTCTTTATTTGCATGAATTAACACACACCGGGCCGAGGCGCCCTGCCGTCCAAACGCATCGCTGATCATTTGTAGGCATTTGGACGCCCATAAAGAACTAATTAGTTGTTTTAAACGCTCCTAAATAAGCCTGGGGAATGTATTTTCTTATCCTAAAGGCCTTTCTTTTGTTGTGCAAAAGTGAGCCATCCTTGACAAGCGCAGGAGAAAGGAATAAAACTGCAGCTTTTGAAACACAAGGCGTTAATTAAAGCTGTTTGCACCGAGTCTTTCAGGATTTAATTAGAAAACGCTTTAACAGCGACTCGGGGCGTCGGACCGACCGTCTGCTTTATCTGCCGACTCGCTGTCAGGTTTGTCTCTGATGAAGCTCACACCTCTGACGTCCTGGATCTACCTTACGTGGTCATGTCCTCACTGGAGCCGAGTGGCAGCCTGCTCTGGGATGTTCACATGTATCCAAGTCTGAGGAGCGTCCCAGACGTCCGTCCTTCCTCCGGCTTCCTTCCGCCTCCATACCAAATGCTGCCGAGGCCAGGAGACGTGGGGGACGTGCAGACTTTCAATGAATTTCTGTCCCCTGCAGCTTTTCCACAGCCACACATTAACCATTGAATGTTTTCTTTTTCTCCCCGGACACTAAATAAATAAACAACCGAAAATGTAATAAGACTTTTCTGCAAATTGTAACACATCCACTTTTTGACATTTTGTCCTCGCTTTACTGGAACCCAGTGTCTTTGTAAGGTCACTAAGTTCTCCCACTTGTTCACGGCTTCTTCAAATTTGGTTTCAAAGTTTGTTCTCTGTGGAGGTTATAATGTCATAATGCTTTGGATTTCGGTTTAATTTCATTCATTCATTTAACACTTTTTGCATTTTTTCTGCATTTCTTTCCTATTAGTTTTTATAGTGAATTCTTTGTTACTTTTTCATGTGTGTCCATTTTTCTTTATTTTTCCATTCTATTTCATTCTTACTGTTAGTCTGTATTCTGCAATTGTCCTCAACCTTCTATTTTATTCTCTTTTTAATTTCATACATCAGTTCTTTTTTCTTTCTTTCATTTTAAACTTTCTTTATTCTAAATGTTCCTTATTCTTTCTTTCTTTTTTTGTTTTTTTTCATTCATCTTTAACCATTTAGTTATTTCTAGATTTCATTTTATTATTCTCTGTTATTTATTACTATTATCACTATTATATTATTATCTCTTTTTGTCCATTTTATTTACTTTATTACTTCTTCTCTTCTCATTTCTTTACCCTTTCTTTCTTCCTTTCTACATTTCATTCATTTTTCTCTTCTTTCTCCCTTTCTTTTCTCCTTTCTTATTTCATTCTTCCATATTTTTCCCCTTTCTATTTTTATTTCATTCTATCTCTTTCTTTTTTATTACATACTTTTTGGTATCTTTTCTCCAATTTTCTTTCTTTCTTTCTCTTCTTCTTTCTTTCTTTCTTTATTTCTTTCTTTCTCTCTGTCTTTCTGTCTTGCACCTTTCTCTACTTTCTCCCTTATGTTATTAGTTATTTTCTTTCTTTCTTTCTTTCTTTCTTTCTCTCCTTCTCTCCTTCTTTCTTTCTTTCTTTCTTTCTTTCTCTCTGTCTTTCTGTCTTGCACCTTTCTCTACTTTCTTCTTATTGGTTATTTTCTTTCTTTCTTTCTTTTTTTCTTTCTCTCCTTCTTTCTTTCTTTCTTTCTTTCTTTCTTTCTGTCCTTCTTTCTTTCTTTCTTTCTTTCTCTCCTTCTTTCTTTCTTGCTTTCTTTTTTTCTTTCTCTCTGTCTTTCTGTCTTGCAACATTTCTCTACTTTCTCCCTTAAGTTACTGGTTCTTTTCTTTTTCTTTCTTTCTTTCTTTCTGTCTTGCACATTTCTCTACTTTCTCCCTTATGTTTATTGGTTATTTTCTTTCTTTCTATATCTATCTTCTTTCTTTCTTTATTTCTTTCTTTCTTTCTTTCTCTCTGTCTTTCTGTCTTGCACATTTCTATACTTTCTTCTTATTGGTTATTTTTTCTTTCTTTTTTTTTTTTCTTTCTTTCTTTCTTTCTCTCCTTCTTTCTTTCTTTCTTCTTTCTTTCTTTCTGGTCCTTCTTTCTTTCTTTCTTTTCTTTCTCTCCTTCTTTTTTCTTGCTTTCTTTTTTTCTTTCTCTCTGTCTTTCTGTCTTGCACATTTCTCTACTTTCTCCCTTAAGTTTACTGGTTTCTTTTCTTTTTCTTTCTTTTCTTTCTTTCTGTCTTGCACATTCTCTACTTTCTCCATTATGTTATTGGTTATTTCTTTCTTTCTATCTCTCCTTCTTTCTTTCTTTATTTTCTTCTTTCTTTCTTTCTCTCTGTCTTTCTGTCTTGCACATTTCTATACTTTCTTCTTATTGGTTATTTTCTTTCTTTCTTTTTCTTCTTCTTTCTTTCTTTCTCTCCTTCTTTGATTTCTTTCTTTCTTTCTTTCGTTCTGTCCTCTTTCTTTCTTTCTTTCTTTCTTTCTCTCCTTCTTTCTTTCTTGCTTTCTTTTTTTCTTTCTCTCTGTCTTTCTGTCTTGCACATTTCTCTACTTTCTCCCTTATGTTATTGGTTCTTTTCTTTCTTTCTTTCTTTCTTTCTTCCTTGTATGCTTCCTTACTTTTATCTCTTTTGTTATTTTTTCTTTCTTTCTTGCTTGCTTTCTTTCTTTCAGGCTTCCTTCCTTTCTTCTGTCTTTCTTTATCATTTCTTTATTTAACTCAATTATTTAACTTATTATAACTCAGCATTTATAAAGAATTGGGTGGCGCCGTGGTTACTGCTGTCACCTCACAGCTCCAGAAATGCCCAGTTTGATTCCTGGCTTGGGTGGAGTTTGTATGTTCTCCCTAAGTCTGTGTGGACATGCTTTGGGTCAGCTGCTGCAGGGATATTTTAGTCCGCACAGCTTTAGGGTTAAGGTTTGGTTCTACCATTAATAAGCTAATGGAATAGATAATGGAAAGACCTAGGTGTGTGTGTGTGTGTGTGTGTGTGTGTGTGTGTGTGTGCGCGCGTGTGCGTGTGCACGCACAGATTAAGGTTTTACAGCCTCAGAATTATTATACCAGACGTCTGGGTAAAAGCTCTCCAGGACAAAATCAGATCAATCAGATTTCAATCTGGAGCAGGTCTGCAGACCCCATGGACCTGATCACTGATACCATAGTCAGAGCTCCAGACCCAGAGGCCCTGATGGACCTGATCACTGATACCATAGTCAGAGCTCCAGACCCAGAGGCCCTGATGGACCTGATCACTGATACCATAGTCAGAGCTCCAGACCCAGTGGCCCTGATGGACCTGATCACTGATACCACATTTACATTTACAGCATTTAGCAGACGCCCTTATCCAGAGCGACTTACAACTAATACAGTCTTACAATCCAAGCAGTTCTGGTTAAGGGCCTTGCTCAAGGACCCAACAGTGGCAGCTTGGCAGATTACATAAAGGTACAAAAGTCTGAGATCAGGTCTTCCCCCTTTCTTTCTTTCTTCCTTTCCATTCTTTTTTCCATGTTTCTGTTTTTTCCTTTCTCCTTCCATTCTTCCATTCTTTCTTTCTTTCTTTCTTATTTTCTTTCCCCCAGTCTTTCTTTTTCTATCTATCTTTCTTGGTTACTTTCTTTCTTTGTATCATTTATTTTTTCTTTCTTTCTTTCTTTCTTTCTATTTGTTTATCGATCTATCTATCTGCCTATCTATCTATCTCTTTTGCTTTCTATCTTTTCCCTGTTTTCTTCATTTCTTTCTTTACCAGTCTCTTTCTTTCTTTCTTTCTTTCTTTCCTTCCTTCTTTCCTTCCTTTCTTCC
This sequence comes from Ancistrus triradiatus, assembly GCA_025084515.1. NCBI lineage: Eukaryota > Metazoa > Chordata > Actinopteri > Siluriformes > Loricariidae > Ancistrus > Ancistrus triradiatus. Next base: position 45,001 of record JAJAGP010001748.1, read on the forward strand.
TTCCCTCCCTCCCTCATGAACATTGTTCAACATCACTGAAGGAGGTCAATGCAGATTACTTTTTTTTCTTTCTTTTCTTTTCTTTCTTTCTTTTTTTCTTTCTCTCCCCTCCTTTTTCCTTTTATTTCTTTATTGCTTTTATTTTTTTCGTTCTTTGCTCACTTGTTTTTTATTCTGTATTCCCATTCCTTCTTACCTTTCCTTTCTTCTTTCTGTATTTCTTTCATTCCTGTATCTTGTTTTTCTTCCCTCCTTCTTCTTCCCATTCTTTTCTGACTGACAGAAGTTGGGAGTGTCAAAAAGCAACTGAGCAGAAAATAAACAGCTCAGTTTCAACAGAGTTCCTTCCTCCTCTTTCTTCCTCCCTTCTTTTGTTTATTTTTTCATTCTTTATGATTTCTTTCTTTACTTATTTCTTCCCTTCTTTCATCTTGCTTTTCATTCTCTCCTCCTTTCCATTTTCTTGAACTCACAAAGTTGGAACCTAAAGACTGTCTATAGGAGAAATAGGACAACGTGAAATGGTAAAATAAATAAATAAATAAAAAAACCAGTACAGAGTTAGGATGGTTTTTCTCTGGACTTTTTGGCAGGCAGTGCCAGACGACATGTCAGACTTCACACTCATGCAGACGAAGGTTTATTCGCTCCACCGTGTGACGACTGAGCTGCCAAACCTCGACTCTGCTTATGATGATAAACTCGTTAGCATGTGACGCTATTAAAAAAAAAGCCACTGGGAATTTTAAAAAAGGTTTAACAGAGAATCATTCTTTCTTTTCTAAATGTCATTTTATTCATTTCCATTATAAGTTACTTTTACTTATTATTATCTCTCTTTTCCCTTTTCTTTCCTTTATTACTCTATTAATATTAGTCATTTTTACTCTTCTTGTTTCTTCTTCCTTTCTTTCTTCCTTTCTGTTTCTTTCATTCTTTTTTCTTTCTCATTTCATTCTTCCTTTCATTCTTCTTGTTCTATTCCCTTCTTCCTTTATTTCCACCTGTCTACTTTTTTTTGTCTTTCTTGCTTTCTTTCTTTGTATCTTTTCTCCCTTTTTTCTCTTCCTTTACACTACTTTCTTTCTTTCTGTCTTTTTTCCTTTCCTCCACTCTCTTTGGCTTCTTGGGAGTTTGATTCTTTATTTGGTTTTACTCTGCTTTTGAACGCTGCACTGTTCTGACACTGATGCTGCTCAGGACTTTTTGGATCCCTGTTCAGTTTGGATAATAAACAGTCTTTGATCTCTGTATTCGCCTCACCAGTCTGAATAAACATGACACTTTCCTTATCCCTGTCTGTCTTTCTTTCCTCTGTTTCTGTTTATTTATTCAGTTATTTACTTCTATTTTTAGCATTCAACTTTTTTTTATCCCTGTCAGTATGTGTCCTTATATTCTTTCATTTCCACACTGTTACTTTCTTTCTTTTTTCTTCCTTTACTTCTTTCTACTTTTCTTTATTCTAAATCTGAATTAAATTATTTCGTTCTTATTATTGAAGCACTCATTGTTCTTTTTTATTTATTGTGTTGGCCTTACTTTTTCAATTCATTCTTTTTCATCTTTAATATTTAATATTTTTTATTTTAATAATTTTTATAATTTTAGATTTTGTTCTTCATCTTCTTACTCTTTGAACTGTGTACTCTTTCTTCTTTTTTATTATTTCCTTTATTTACTGCTACATTATTATTATTATTATTATTATTATTATTATTATTATTATTATTGTCTTTATTTTACTTTGCATTGTGCACCTCAGAGGTTTTTGTTTATTATAATAATTAATTATTTTATTATAATATAATATATTATATTATCTGTGTGTTGTGTAAATCTGAAAATCTTCAACAGATCAAAAATGATGAAGAGCATGATGAGCTTTCTATTTTCCAGCTTCTTTAATCTCAAATGTTTACATAAAAGAACAGAGACACATTTTGGTCTTATTTATTCCTCATAACCTCGTAAATCTCCTCGAAATTGGAGCTAATGTGGCTTTGCAAGTCCAGTGACTCAGGTCATGAGCGATGGCGCCGTCACCGGAGGGAAAGAGACGCTGGATTTATGATAAGAGATATCAACACCGAGAGTAAAGAACAATCACTGTTAGGTTATGTAAGAAAAAAAGGAGAAGAAAAGAAAACAGCACAAACTATATAGTCATATATTAGAGTGTAACCTCAGCTGGGGAGTAAATAAACCTGCAGGGCTTTTATTAAAGTCTGGATGTAAGAGGTTTATCACTGAGGAGAGGTGGAACATCGATCACCTGAGAAACTTATCCAATCCGAATAGGGCTTATGATGGAGAGTCTAAAACACTTAACGTGAGCAAAGCTTAATGTGGCTGAATGTAGTAAAACAATGAGGTGACACTTCTCTCAGTTCCTACTGATCATAAGTAATCTGTACTGCTGAAATGATGAACCTGTGATCCATTCTTTATATGGAAACATTTGGCACATTTTTTCACCATATTGGAATCGGATCTTGGTGTGGATGATATACACAGTATTGATGATAAAGCCAGTATGTCTGATGTGTGTGTCCATTTTTTGCAAGGCAGCATTGTCTCAAAGCAGCTTTACAAATATCTAGACCAAGAGCCCATATAATTAAGCCTATAGGGTGACAGTGGCAAGGGAAAAAAATCCCTAAATGTGATGAGAACGAAGCCTTGGGACGACCAAGACTCAAAAATGGACCAAACCTCCTTGGGTGGTTGAGATGTTATATGTAAGAATTCAATTCAATTAAATCAAGTAAATAATAAATGGCTAATAACAGTAAAAAATACCCAGCAGCTGAACAGAACAATTAAAAGACAATATAATAAAACAGAAAATATAATAAAGTAAAACTAATATTTATTGATTATTGGTTGATTAGTATGATGTGTACAAGTAATTAATTTTCACATTTTAACTCATCTTTTTCCTGGTCAGGGTCATGGGGGTTGTGCCACCTAGCCCCAGAGAACACAGGGCACAGAGGTAAGCCAGATAGACCCCAATCCATGTCAGGGCTGGGTACGATCGTGTTTGCATGTGATGCCTGACCAAGCTCAAAGGAACTGATAGGACTCGAACCAGGGTCCCTATGAGAACCTAGCGTGGTTAGAAGAGTCTGATGGAAATAAATGTAATAGAAATAAGCAAGTATGATGATCACCCACTGATAAAAAAGAAAAGTAAGTATGGAGGGTGAAAATGGACTTGAGAAGAAAGTGGTTGTGGTTGTGGATTTCTTGGTTGCTGTGTGTTTGGGTTTTGTGTCTGTGTGTTTAATTAAGAAAGTAAGATAAGGATGAACGGACCTGTCCAAGGCGATGGCAGTCATGGAGTAGATGCTGGCAAACACGGCTGCGATGGGGAAGAAGTTGTGGAAGCGACAGTAAGCAGAGCCGAAGTACCAGTCGTTGTGCGCCGCGTAAACGAAGTTGACCACCGTGTTGAAGGCGGACATGGACGCCTCGGCGAACGCCAGGTTCACCAGAAAGTAGTTGGTGACGGTGCGCATCCGCTTGTGCGCCACGATGATCCAGATCACGGTCACGTTTCCCACCACGGAAACCAGCACGATGGAGCTGTAGGCGATCGCCCAGAGCGCGATGCGCCACGCCGGCTGCGCGAACTGGTTCCAGCAGTGCGGGTCTGTTCCGTTCAGCTCCGCGCTACAGTTCGTAAAAGGAGCCTCGGTGCTGGAGAACAGCGGATCCATGGTACACGCAGCTTACAGAATCAATAACTGGTCATCAATAATCAATAATATCCTCTCGAGCCTCCCTCGTTTTCAGTCTACCATGGTTACACGCCCCGGGATGCGGAGACTTCTCCCAGCTGTCGTTCATTCCCTGACGCGCGCCTTCTCTCCTTCGCTTTTTCGCTCGTCTGTTCACCGAGTTCAGCTCCAACGCGTGCGCGCACGTGCCCTCTCCCCCCCTGTCACCGTCAAGAAGGGCGGAACGAGCCAAAACATTTCACCACCCGCGCGCAAAGGAGGGGGATTTACCTCTCCATGCGCAGGAGTGCAGGTACCGAAGCCCTGTGAACCCCTGCCACCCAACCCTAGCGCAGTACAAAATGGATTTAAAGTTGGAGTAATTAGTTAGTTACAGTCATATCATTGTTGGAATCACTGAACCAACTGGTCACGCTTTCAAAAATGGCATTTGGTTTAAAAAAAAACCCTAAAGCCACTATTCCCAACCCTATATAGTGCACACTATATGGATAAAAGTATTGAGACACCTCAACATTGCATCTGCAGGAGCTTTTGTCGTCCCATTCTAAATCCAAAGGCATTAATATGGAGTTGGGTCCCCAATAAGAGCTTCCACTCTTCTGGGAAGGCTCTCTACAATAATGTGGACTGTGACTGTCAGAATTGTTGCCCGTTCATCCAGAAGAGTTTGTGAGGTCAGACACATCTCAAAGTCCATTCTAGTTCATCCCAGAGGTGTTTGATGGAGTTGAGGTCAGGGTTCTGTCAAGTTCTTCCACACCAAACCAAACTCACCCAACCATGGATTTATGGACCTTGCTTTGTGAAAGGAAAGGCCTTCCCCAAACTGTTCCCACAATGTTGGACATGTACGATCATCCAAAATCATCCCTTCACTGGAACTAAGGGGCCTGCAAAACAATCCCTCCTCCAACAAAGTTTACAGTCAGACAGGTAACGGTTTCCTTGCATCACCAAACCCAGAGTCATCCATCAGACTCCAGGTAGAGAGCTGTGATTCGTCACTCCACAGAACTTCACGTTTCCACTCCTCCAGAGTCCAATGGTGTTGTGCTTGATTTTATACACCTGTGGCAACAGGGCTGAATGAAACAACTGAATTCAGCAATTAACAGGTGTGTCCCAATACTTTTGTCCATATAGTGTATATGAGCATGGCTTTAATTCTTTATACTGACAGCTGGAGGGTTTATATTCTACATACATTATACATAGTTAAATCCTTATGGCATTCATGTCATATGCTGGCAGGTCACTTGGAGCAGGATGCACACTTTCGATTAAGCGAGGTCTGTAACTGTGGAGCAGTCGATTCTTGTTGGTCAGATAAATGTCAGTAGGAATTAATTTTGTTTTTCATTTAATCTCAGGACACTCGGATCAAAAAAAAGCTCAGAGGCTGCAGAAAGGCTGCACACTACCTCCCTCTGTTGGAAAGAGACGAGATAATAATAATAATAATAATAATAATAATAATAATAATAATAATAATAATAAATAGTGTGCCACGGGGCAGGGGCTGGATCTTTTCACTGCAGCACACTTTACAGTGATTAACAATCGTAAAGTTAACTTTCCCTACAGTGACTCTCTGTACTGGACTAAATAATGCTGGACCAAAATATGCATATTAAATTATTCTGTTCACTATTTTATTTATTTACACGATTGTCTTATATGCTATAGTTTTCTGCTTTTTATTTTATTATACTCTTCATAATATTACATTATCTCTAATTTGTTAGTCTACATATTACTATATTTTATTTTAAGTATCAGATTTATAAATATGTTCTCTTTGTTAATATATATTTAGCTTCTCTGTATTTAAACGATTACTATGAACTTATTAATTAGATACATAATTAGGTGACTTAGGTTAATTGTTATATATCAGTGGTGCTGGAAAGTTTGTGAACCCTTTAGAATTTTCTATATTTCTGCATAAATATGACCTAAAACATCATCAGATTTTCACACAAATCCTAAAAGTAGATAAAGAGAACCCTGTTAAACAAATGAGACACAAATATTATACTTGGTCATTTATTTATTGAGGAAAATGATCCAATATTACATATTAGTGAGTGGCAAAAGTATGTGAGCCTTTGCTTTCAGTATCTGGTGTGACCCCCCTGTGCAGCAATAACTGCAGCTAAACGTTTCCTGTAGCTGTTGATCAGTCCTGCACACCGGCTTGGAGGAATTTTAGCCCATTCCTCCGTACCAGAACAGCTTCAGCTCTGGGATGTTGGTGGGTTTCCTCAGATTAGCCTGCTTGCTTCAGGTCCCTTCCACAACAAATTTCCATTGGAATTAAGGTCTCTCAGGACTTTGACTTGGCCATTCCAAAGCTAATTATGAAACTTTATTGCTTCTTTAACCATTCTTTGGTAGAACGGCTTGTGTGCTTAGGGTCGTTGTCTTGCTGCATGACCCACCTTCTCTTGAGATTCAGTTCATGGACAGATGTCCTGACATTTTCCTTTAGAATTCTCTGATATCATTCAGAAATCATTGTTCCATCAATGATGGCAAGCCGTCCTGGTCCAGATGCAGCAAAACAGGCCCAACCCATGATACTACCACCAACATGTTTCGCAGATGGGAGAAGGTTCTTATGCTGGAATGCAATGTTTTCCTTTCTCCAAACATAATGGTTTGCTTTTAATCCAAAAAGTTCTATTTTGGTCTCATCCGTCCACAAAACATTCTTCCAGTAGCCTTCTGGCTCGTCCACGTGATCTTTAGCAAACTGCAGATGAGCAGCAATGTTCTTTTTGGAGAGCAGTGGCTTTCTCCTTGCTGCCCTGCCATACACACCATTGTTGTTCACTGTTGTTTTGATGGTGGACTCATGAACATTAACATTAGCCAATGTGAGAGAGGCCTTCAGTTGCTTAGAAGTTACCCTGGGGTCCTGTGTCACCTCGCCAACTATTACACGCCTTGGTCTTGGAGTGATCTTTGTTGGTCGACCACTCCTGGGGAGGGTAACAATGGTCTTGAATTTCCTCCATTTGTACACAATCTGTCTGACTGTGGATTGGTGGAGTACAAACTCTTTAGAGATGGTTTTGTAACCTTTTCCAGCCTGATGAGCATCAACAACTCTTGTTCTGAGCTCCTCGGAAATCTCCTTTGTTCGTGCAATGATACACTTCCACAAACGTGTGCTGTGAAGACCATATTTTGATAGATCCCTGTTCTTTAAATAAAACAGGGTGCCCACTCACACCTGATTGTCATCCCACTGATTGAAACACCTGACTCTAATTTCACCTTCAAATGAACTGCTAATCCTAGAGGTTCACAAACTCACTGATATGTAATATTGGTGAAATAATTGACAATAAATAAATGACCAAGTATAATATTTTTGTCTCATTTGTGTAACTGGGTTCTTTTTATCTACTTTTAGGACTTGTGTGAATATCTGATGATGTTTTAGGTCATATTTATGCAGAAATACAGAAAATTCTAAAGGGTTCACAAACTTTCAAGCACCACTGTAATTTCTAAGCCGGCCAAGGAGGTCAGGTCTTTTTTTGAGTTTTGGTCTTAGGAAGGTTTCTTCCTTATAATGTCTAGGGAGTTTTTTCTTGCCACTGTCACCCCAGGCTTGCACAGTTAGGGTCAAGTCAAGTCAAGTCAGATTTATTTCTATACAATGGAGCATTGTCTCAAAGCCACTTTACAATTTTAGATTATCTCCTAATATCTACGGCCAATCCCAAATTGAGCAAGCCTAGGGCGACAGTGGCAAGGAAAAACTCCCTAAGTGTTTGAGGAAGAAACCTTGGGAGGACCAAGACGCAAAAAGGGTCCCAACCTCCTTGGGCTTGTGATAATTGTAAAGCTGCTTTGTGACAATTCTCCATTGTAAAAAGCGCTATAGAAATACATCGGATTTTGGCCCTTATACAGAGGACTTTCAACAGATAAGCTCTTACGATCCAACCAATAGTGGCATAAGCGTCCAACCTCCGCTAATGTCCCTGAAACCTCAGGTCGTCTTAGCATTAGCATGTTCTACATCTACATTTAGGCATTTAGCAGACGACCTCACAAGCAACACTGGGTTAAGGGTCTTGCTCAAGGAGCCAACAGTGAAGGCTCTGAAGAGGATTTGAACCCTAGACCTTCTGGTCCCCAGTCCAGTACCTTAACCACTAGGACACGACAGTCCCACTGCTCTGTGATGGGGGCTATTTCTTTATGTGTGCTCTCCAAGACTATTGCCTCATCAGGGGCACCTGAGTCTCAGTGACTGCCTCCAGCACGGTACAGTGATAAACAGTAACTTAGAAATGATAAAGATAAAGAATAAAAACCACAGTTGTAAACAATCATGTTGAGGTTGAATAAAGAAACATCAAACACCCATTTCTGCTGAATCATTTAGCGATTTGCTAAGCTGAAGCACCACATTAAGCATCTTTTCTGAGCACAAAGTCTTGTGAGTTCTTGTGTTTCAAAACCTGATTTTCTTTCACAAATGGCTCTCAACACTCTCATTGCTTTCATTGTCAGTCATGTCATGATTCATCCTGACTGACAAATATCCTTCTCACCAAGTGGCTCGAGTTTGAATCGTTCTCAGTATGGATGCACATCCATGCAGATCATCAACTGAATGCTAAGTGCTAAGTTAGCATATATCTTGCTAATCTCCAGAGCTCAGAGTGACTCTTAAGTCCGAATAGTGAGCGTAAAGAGGCACGAACGCGCTCCTTCTGAACTTTGTGATCAATTCGAGAGCTTTGGTGATTCTGATGCTCGCGAACGCCGAGGCGGCTAAGCCTTAGCGGAGGTTCTGCAAAGAAGCCCAATCAATAGTGATTAATGCGGTTCCAGAGAGAACGTGCCGCTGTAATGTCATTGCGTCCGTTGTGATGAGCGCTCGTAACCTTTGGGTGACCTTACTGCTTGTTCCCATTTCCGTACTAAACTGATTAGCAAAGATAACCAGCATATTCAAAAGTATTAAGTCCGTGAGCTGCACGATCATTTCAACATGTTGCCCGCTGGCGCTGACGTCCTTCAGTTTATCAGAGCGACATAAAGTTCTGCAGCAGGAAAAAAACCAGCTTCCTCTGCGAATCGACCCGCGCTGAAAAATCAGAGAATTTCATTTCACACCCCGATTGGCGTTTCCGCAAGGTACGAGCGAGGGGGGACGGAAGAGGTTGCAATCAAAGAGTGCTTTTTCATAACTCTTTATTCCGCTCACTGCCTGTGAGTATGGGCAGGAAAATGAAAGGTGTCCGGGTGGCTTTTCGTGGAAGCGTCCCAAAGACGGGAGATTTATTTATAGACTGCTTAGACACACTTAGGTGCAATTATTTTCTTGTTTAACGTTGCATCAAGATCAATGGCTATTCATGTCAGGAAACATGCATACAACGCCAATTTAGAGCAACCAATTGACCTAACACATGTCCTTAGAATGTGGGAGCAAACTGGAGAACCCGAAGTAAACCCACATGGACTTGGGGAGGACATGCAAACTCCACACAGGCGGCATCCAAGGTCAGGATCAAACCGGAGACCTCTGGATCTGTGAGGTGACTCCACCAGTTAGGATGCTCTGATACCTCTTGCTAATAGCGCTTGCTAATTCACTTCTTTACTTTTCTTTCAGAAAGAAACCCCACACCTCCTCCATTAGAAATACAATGCTCCACAGTCAGCAGAACAGAGATTCAGCTGGAACTCAAATGTTATAGTTCTTGAGTGCCAGCGAACCCGCCTAATTTACAGCTGGAACCCCACACTGACTCACAAACCAAACCAAACGCGTGCTAGGACTTAAACAAGGAATTTATTCAACAGAATTAAGGTCAGGACAGAGGGAGAGAGAATAAGAGAGAGAGAAAACCCAGACGGAGGCAGTGGGAGGCAGGGAAGAACGGCAGGTCAGATCCTGGTCAGATCCAGGTCTCAGAGACGTCGCCCATATAGGGAACTGGCACAGGTCCAGAACAGAGCCAGTAGATGAACAGTCTAAGGTTTGGATCGGATCCATGGTGGGAACATCAGGTACAGAGTCTGGCAGACGTCCAGTGCAGAAGCACAGAGGAACTTCCAGCAGTTCTACAATTACAGACTGTAGTCCATCTATTTCTCTACATAGTGTGTTTGTCCCCTTTACTCTGTTCTCTAATGGTCAGGACCAGCACAGATCAGGTACTATTTGGGTGCAGAGACCACTAAAACTTAAAGAGTAGAAAAGGAATATAAGCTAAAAAATATGGAATGCATAAGACTTTTGCACAGTACTGTATATATCATTGAATGTTCACACCTGCACCTTGTACTAATGGTACACAATTAAATATTTTAATTGTGATTCTGATTACTAAAACCTTACTGACCTTGACAGAATATGACCTAGGAACATCATTCCAGCATTACCTTCGAGAAAACCCACACAGGATCTATGAATAAAGATGAATATTTACATGATAGATGATCCCATGCCCTCCTGACCTTCTGTGGCCCTACTGTAGCCTGGCAGAAATTAAATTTAAGCTAATTTGCCCAAAAATGGCACAGAATGGCACTTGAGAGGGTTTAATACCACTTTGTGCCAACGCAGACATTCTGTTTTTAGACCAAACCTGTGTCTGATATGCAAAACGTTACACAATTCGAGGCGTGTGTTAATTACCAGCCTGGCAGAGTTCAATAAGAGGATCTATGAATATACAAAAAACGTGCGGTTTGGAAATGATCCCCTGTCCTCCACAAATTAAATTGGTCTGCTTAATCCAAGAAAGAAGGGAACGGAATTGAAGTGATTCCACCACTTAGTAGAGTCTAATGGTCATTTGAACTAATCTTGGTAAAGCAATGGACAGTTCAAGGAACCAAGGAACCAATGAACCTTTTAGGCACCGTCTCTATGAGTTTGAGAGACAAACCATAAGTAATAAGCTCCAAGCGGTCCTTAAAGCTCGCCAAAAAACAGCTTAGGAAACATTTATGTTTACAGTGTTCAGCAGATGTCCTTATCAGGAGCGACTTTCAGTGGTGCTTAAAAGTTTGTGAACCCTTTAGAATTGTCTATATTTCTGCATAAATATGACCTAAAACATCATCGGATTTTCACACAAGTCCTAAAGTAGATAAAGAGAACTCAGTTAAACAAATGAGACAAAAATATTATCCCTGGTCATTTATTTATTGAGGAAAATGACCCAATATTACATATTAGTGAGTGGCAAAAGTATGTAAACCTCTAGAATTAGCAGTTAATTTGAAGGTGAAATTAGAGGCAGGTGTTTTCAATCAATGGGATGCCAATCAGGTGTGAGTGGGCACCCTGTTTTATTTAAAGAACAGGGATCTATCAAAGTCTGCTCTTCACAACACATGTTTGTGGAAGTGTATCATGGCACGAACAAAGGAGATTTCTGAGGAGCTCAGAAAAAGAGATGTTGATGCTCATCAGGCTGGAAAAGGTTACAAAATCATCTCTAAAGAGTTTGGACTCCACCAATCCACAGTCAGACAGATTGTGTACAAATGGAGGGAATTCAAGACCATTGTTACCCTCCCCAGGAGTGGTCGATAAACAAAGATCACTCCAAGAGCAAGGCGTGTAATAGTTGGCGAGGTCACAAAGGAGCCCAGGGTAACTTCTAAGCTACTGAAGGCCTCTCTCACATTGGCTAATGTTAATGTTCATGAGTCCACCATCAGAAGAACATTGAACAACAATGGTGCGCATGGCAGGGCAGCAGGGAGAAAGCCACTGCTCTCCAAAAAGAACATTGCTGCTCGTCTGCAGTTTGCTAAAGATCACGTGGACAAGCCAGAAGGCTATTGGAAGAATGTTTTGTGGATGGATGAGACCAAAGTAGAACTTTTTGGTTTAGAAGAAAATCGTTATGTTTGTAGAAAGGAAAACACTGCATTCCAGCAGAAGAACCTTATCCCATCTGTGAAACATGTTGTTGGTAGTATCAGGGTTTGGGCCTGTTTTGCTGCATCTGGGCAGGACGGCTTGCCATCATTGATGGAACAATGAATTTTGAATGATATCAGAGAATTCTAAAGTAAAATGCCAGGACATCTGTCCATGAACTGAATCTCAAGAGAAGGTGGGTCATACAGCAAGACAACGACCCT
>JAJAGP010001748.1:56985-87013 GCA_025084515.1 Ancistrus triradiatus
GGCTTAAGATCTCAAATTGTCCTCTTTTCTCTCAGGGTGTCTGATGTGCGTCGCTTCGTGCTGAGCGCTCGTCCAGCCATGGATGCAGTCGAGTTCGTTCTCATGACAACCTTCCCCAACAAGGAGCTGACGGACGAGAACCAGACGCTGAAGGAGGCCAACCTGCTAAATGCTGTCATTGTGCAGCGACTAAAGTGATGGTGCCCTCCATTCGCTTGGTTTTATCATGGCACTCTGTTGTTTCCTTCTCGAATGGAAACACATGGACTTAAGGACTTCTAATTCCTTTTTTTCTTTAGTGACATTTTTCCCCTCTTTGGCAGTTTTGTGGCAGTCTGTACCCTTTGGATTAACAAAACAGTGTTGGGGGGTTTAAATTCCATGAGATGCTTTAGTGGAAAGAGAGAAAAAGGTGAAAGTTAAACATTTGAACATGCCGGGTGCACACGTTTCCAAATTGAAAATAAAAAGCTTTCTAAGAAACTGACACGCTTTTACCTCAGTGTTTGTTAAGCAGGTCTGCTGCTCTTCCTTTACCTCCTTAATTTCTCTTTTCTCCATTTTATCTCTCATTTATCTCTCTTCTCACCAAACTGTTTCTGTACCAATGCCAGGAGCCTTACAACCCGATGCCCAGTCCAGTGGACTTCCACACCTAACTAGAGTGGTTACAATATTTTTTCTAATGCACTTGATTCATTTTTTTTCTTATTTTCAGACTATTGAGGGTTGTAATCTCCAAGTAACTAAAGTGATTTATTTTGAACTGTATTGATATTGTTGCCTGATTATATGCTAGCGAAACAACACAATAGCCGGTTGTGAGGCGGCCACGACTTGTGTACAGCTGCTTAACACATGGGCAGCTATGTTGTACTCTATGCAGCCACTTGTAGAACTTGAGGCATGTGGAGCTATGGTAAACCTGTGATTAAAATCTGTCTACTGCTGGAGGGAGTTTTCTCTTTTCTGACACATTCCACACTTTTCACACGGCCCTGTTTAGTTCTTGTGGAATTTAAATAAGCGTTGAGTGCAGGAAGCAAAGCCTTTTAAGAGTGGCATGACTGAGCAGCTTTTGTGAGGTTTGTTTGTTAGGCCTGCGCTCACAACAGCATCATTCCTCTGACAACGTGATGGAAGCTATTAGCACAGAACCACCAGTCATGGGTTTGTCATAAATCCGCAATTGATTTAGGGGGTACAGTGATAAAGTATCCCTCCCAAGATATTTGTTTATTTTGTGCCATCATTAGGTTCAGTATACCATGCAAGGTGGTATAACCCCATGAACGAAATGAAAATGTGCTTCTCTGATTACAAATTTTGTTTTTAAAATGTACATTTAAAGGACAAAGTTTGTACAAATGTACAAGTTTAATTCGAAATAACTGTAAAATCAGATGGCTCAACCAAAGCAGTGTATAAGATTGTATACTGTCAGAATTGTGTCCAGTTTACTTGAATAGAAAAAATGCTCCATTTACCTTTTAAGTTCAATATACTTGGTTAGGGTTAAAAGGAAGTACTGTACATCATTGTAGGCATTTCAAATTCAAGTGCTAAAATGGCCTGTTGGAAAATAAAACTGTAGCCAGAGGTAGTTTTCAGGTTGATCCACATAAACAGGTCCATGAAATGTGCTGGCTTTTTAAAACACACTGAATGCATTCATTGAAGAACTTAATATAGACGTGTCAGTTATATTTAATTTAATATTTTAAGACACATCACAACATATAAGAAGATTAGTTCCAATACCCTGCAAAAGGCTGGAAACTTACCAGTTCCATGTTCTATTTAAACAGAAATAAACATCGAGTAGGACGGGCAGTGGTGCAAATGCTTTGCATGGTAGGGGTGTGGATAAAATAAGACTCAGCAAAAAAAAAACCTTCATATTTTGATATGGACATGAAAATATAGGACAGCATTAGAAAAACTATTTAAAATTGAAATTAAATAACTTCATTTTAAAAGAAATGAAAAATATGTTTTATAAAACAACCATGAAAAAATGGAAAAACAAAACAAAAATATTTTCGCAAGTTCAAATTAAGGGCTTAGGGTTTGTGACAGCACAAATAGAAAGCCCAAAGATGATCGTTTTTATATATTCAGCACTTCTCTCAATTAATGCCTTGGATTTAAATAGCTTTTCTTTTCAGATATATATATATATTTTTTGAGAAGGACCAGTATATATATATATATATATATATACTGGTCCTTCCGAAAAATTAGCCACTATTGTGATAAAGTTAATTCTTTTCTGTAATGGTAATGAGAAAAATTAAACTTTCATATATTTTAGATTCATTGCACACCAACTGAAATATTTCAAGTCTTTTATTGTTTTAATACTGATGTTTTTTGGGCATACAGCTCATGAAAACCCAAAATCTCACAAAAATTAGCATATTTCATCCGACCAATAAAAGAAAAGTGTTTTTTTAATAAAAAAAAAGTCAGCCTTCAGATTATTTATGTTCATTTATGCACTCAATACTTGGTCGGGAATCCTTTTGCAGAAATGACTGCTTCAATGAGGCGTGGCATGGAGGCAATCAGTCTGTGGCACTGCTGATGTGTTATGGAGGCCCAGGATGCTTCGATATGCGGCCCTTCTCTCATCCAGAGTGTTGGGTCTTGCGTCTCTCAACTTTCTCTTCACAATATCCCCACAGATTTTCTCTATCGGTTTCAGGTCAGGAGAGTTGGCAGGCCAATTGAGCACAGTAATACCATGGTCAGTAAACCATTTACCAGTGGTTTTTGGCACAATGTGAGCAGGTGCCAGGTCGTGCTGAAAAATGACTCTTCATCCTCCATAAAGCTCTTCAGCAGATGGAAGCATGAAGTGCTCCAAAAATCTCCTGATAGCTAGATGCCATTGACCCTGCCCCTTGATAAAACACAGTGGACCAACACCAGCAGCTGACATGGCACCCCAAGACCATCACTGACTGTGGGTACTTGACACTGGACTTCAGACATTTTGGCATTTCCTTCTCCCCAGTGTCTTCCTCCAGACTTGGCACATTGATTTCCGAAATCTGACATGCAAAATTTGCTTTCATCCGAAAAAAGTACTTTGGACCACTGAGCAACAGTCCAGTGCTGCTTCTCTGTTAGCCCAGGTCAGGCGCTTCTGCCCGCTGTTTCTGGTTCAAAAGTGGCTTGACCTGGGGAATGCGCACCTGTAGCCCATTTCCCTGCACACGCCTGTGCACGGTGGCTCTGGAATCGGCCCTTCTCCACAATCCTCCTCAGGGTCCCCGGTCACCTCTTCTCGTTGTGCAGCGTTTTCTGCCACACTTTTTCCTTCCCACAGACTTCCCCACTGAGGTGCCTTGATACAGCACTCTGGGAACAGCCTATTCGTTCAGAAATTTCTTCTGTTGTCTTTCTGTGGTCTTAACCCTCTTGCTTGAGGGTGGTCAATGATGGCAATGATGGCAGTCAGGTCGGCAGTCTTACCCATGATTGCCGGTTTTGAGTAATGAACCAGGTGGGGAGTTTTCAAAGCCTCCAGGAATCTTTTTGCAGGGGTGTTTAGAGTTAATTCGTTGATTCAGATGATTAGGTTAATAGCTCGTTTAGAGAACCTTTTCATGATATGCTAATTTTGTGAGATTTTGGGTTTTCATGAGCTGTCTGCCAAAAATCATCAGTATTAAAACAATAAAAGAACTTGAAATATTTCAGTTGGTGTGCATGAATCTAAAATATATGAAAGTTTAATTTTTATCATTACATTATGGAAAAGAATTAACTTTATCACAATATTCTGCCCTAATTTTTGAGAAGGACCAGTATATATATATATATATATATATATATATATATATATATATATATATGTGTGTGTGTGTGTGTATTCGTATATACATATATATACGTATATATACTGCTCAAAAAAATAAAGGGAACACTTAAACAGCACAATATAACTCCAAGTGTTCCCTTTATTTTTTTGAGCAGTATATATAAAACTAAAATGTAGTACCCAAGCAAGACAGATTCAAAGCTTAGTTTAGCTAGTTTTAAACTAGCTAACAGAGATTCCCAGGTTGTGACTGAACTGGGAATCACTGTTATGCGGCCCGTTAATGCGCCATTGTGCTGCCCCTCTGTTGGTATGTAGTATTTATTGTACCATATCTATAGTTCAAATATCTATTAAAAATACTGTCAATTTACATGTTGTATTTAATACTGTTTTGATATGTTTTTCCCTCTCAAAACTTGTTTCAGTTTTGACAATTATAGCTATTAAAGAAAACAATTGTACACACATCAAGTCATTCATTAAAACATAAGAATGTTTACATAAAAAAACAAATTTAACAAAATGTATGTTCAGTAATAACACGATTTAAAAAACATTTAAAAAACATCATTTAAAATGTGAACTCATGAAAAATCTAATAACTGTACTTTAAAAGAAATCAAAAAGATATTTTATAAAACAACCTTAAAACAATACGGAAAAAAAGTACTTTCACAAGTTGAAATTCAGGGCTTAAGGTTTGTGTCACTGATCTCAGAAATAGAAAACCTATAAATGATGATTTTTTTAAAAACATGTCCAGCTTACCACAACAGTGGTGCTTGAAATTTTGTGAACCCATTCCTCCATACAGAACAGCTTCAACTCTGGGATGTTGGTGGCTTTCCTCACATTAACTGCTCACTTCAGGTTCTTCCACAACATTTAGATTGAATTAAGGTCAAGACTTTGACTTGGCCATTCCAAAACACTAACTTTATTCTTCTTTAACCATTCTTTGGCCGAACGACTTCTGTGCTTAGGGTCGTTGTCTTGCTGCATGACCCACCTTCTCTTGACATTCAGTTCATGGACAGATGTCCTGACATTTTCCTTTAGAATTCTCTGATATAATTCAGAATGCATTGTTCCATCAATGATGGCAAGCTGTCCTGATCCAGATGCAGCAAAACAGGCCCAAACCATGATACTACCACCACCATGTTTATGAGATAAAGTTCTAATGGTGGAATGCAGTATTTTCCTTTCACCAAACATACCGCTTCCTTTTAAACCAAAAAGTTCTATTTTGGTCTCTATTTGGATCTTTAGCGAACTGCAGACGAGCAGCAATGTTCTTTTTGGAGAGCAGTAGCTTTCTCCTTGCATCCCTGCCATGTACACCATTGTTGTTTAGTGTTCTTCTGATGGTGGACTCATAAACATTAACATTAGCCAATGTGAGAGAGGCCTTCCATTGCTTAGAAGTTACCCTGGGGTCCAGTGTGACCTCGCCAACTATTACACGCCTTGCTCTTGGAGTGATCTTTGTTGGTCGACCACTCCTGGGGAGGGTAACAATGGTCTTGAATTTCCTCTATTTGTACGCAATCTGTCTGACTGTGAATTGGTGGAGTCCAAACTCTTTAGAGATGGTTTTTTAACCTTTTCCAGCCTGATGAGCATCAACTACTCTTTTTCTGAGGTGCTCAGAAATCTCTTTTGTTCGTGTCATGATACACTTCCACAAACGTGTGTTGTGAAGAGCAGACGTTGATAGATCCCTGTTCTTTAAATAAAACAGGGTGCCCACTCACACCTGATTGTCATCTCATTGATTGAACACATCTGACTCTAATTTAACCTTCAAATTAATTGCTAATCCTAGAGGTTCACGTACTTTTGCCACCCACTAATATGTAATATTGGATAATTTTCCTCAATAAATAGATGACCAAATATAATATTTTTATTTCATTTGTTTAACTGGGTTCTCTTTATCTAGTTTTAGGAGAGGAAGGAAAATCTGATAATGTTTTAGGTCATATTTATGCAGAAATATAGAAAATTCTAAAGGGTTCACAAACTTTCAAGCACTATTGTATCTGAATTGATGCCTTGGATTTAAATAGATCATACATTTTGTTTTTACTGTGGGACTGCAGTTGGTACTAATTCAGTAGATCGTTTCATATACACTGATTACATAGTAACATGCCTAGTTCTATTGCAGTTCTACAGTTCTTTCTCCTCTCTTTGAATACACTCAGCAATATGTGAAGCTATGCCTTTTTGCGTAAGTGGATGTACATGATTCCACTCCAAATTAACAAAGGGACACACACCCATGCCAAAATAAAGCAGAAGCCAAAGTGTCCCGTGCTCAGCTCTCTGGAGTCCTGAAGGATTTCTTTGTTGCGTAGCGTGTAGATGAGTGTCCCTGTAAATGCTGTGAGACCTGAGAGGGAGATGTGGAGAATGTGACCATTACAGAGTAACTCATTTCAGATACTTTTTACATTACTAAAAATGCAATCAAACTTTTGTAAGTGTTCCCCAGTTTTACCTGCAAATATTTGGCAAACACCAGTAAGATAGAAAAGTCCCCCTTTAGACATAATAAAGAGCTGGCCGAGGAAACTAAGGAATGAGATTGAAGAGAAGATTACAGATAAGACCATCAGGGCTTGGACAGCATGAAGCCATTCTGGAAAACAAATAAAAAACCTAATTCAATACTCAGCTCATCCAACTCATCCAATACTCAGCTCATCCAACTAAGTTGTTCAGACTAATCAAACGTGGTATATGGGATGAGAGAAGATTATTTGTGTAGTATCAGCATGTTTACCTGTATCTTTTGATGATGCACAAAGCCATGTCTCGGTTTCATTGTTAAATCTGCAGTTATACCAAAGGTCAGAGCTCTCAGAACTGTTCCACACCCACCAGGACTGCGCCAAGCAGACAGGAAGACAGACAAAACATGTGTTACATTTTGTCCAGAGCTTCTAAAATTAAACTCAAGTACTTGATTGACTTTTGCAAATGTCAAACAGTCTAGATATGTAAGCGAGATTAGTCCATCCCAGAGGAAAGAAAAGATATCGCTGTGGTTAGAATTGAAGGAGACTATTTTTATTTTGTCTATGTATTTTCCGGTGTGTCTGTGTGCTTTGTTTTGCGTGGGTCATTTGTCATATGACAAAAGCTCATAGCGTGTGTTTTATTGTGAATGTGTGTGATGAAAATACCCAGTCGTTAGTGCTGAGTAGCCTACGTGTTTCTATTATGAAACTTGAATTTGTGTAAGAGTGACCTGAGTGGGCTGAGGCGAGTCTCGCTATTTATTTTGTTCACGTTGACTGGTAATTGTCCTTAATAGGGTTGGTAATCTGTCAGTATGTAGACTATGTAATAAAGAACAGATGTGGGAAGTTTTTTTTCTGTTTTTGCTTGTTTAACATGAACAAAGACGCAACATTACAAAAGTTAAAAAAAGTTAACTTTTATAAAGAGAAGCAATATCCAACCACAGCGCCAAGAGGGGGTGCTGCGTATTGCTACTTCCTACGGTTATGCAAATAAGATTCATAAGTCTCTTGCTGCTCAAATGTGTCACCTGAGGTAAAGACCTCGGTAATCTCACGTGTCTCCTCTTGATTTGTAGTACAGATCTCAATACAGTCTCACTTTGTGCTCATATTTGCCAAAAATAACAGGAGTCTCAATATGAACTCAACCATTTATCTTCTAAATACTAGGAGCCTTCGGTTTTGGTGCTGCGAAGTACTATTTGGTCTGGGATATTTGATTCACCACAATAGCTGTACAGCTAACAAATATACGAATTCATATTTGATTTGTATAAAACAGTGATTCTGCAGTATCCTTGATCAAATAAATAATTGAATCTCTCTGGAAGCCTGATTCTTTACTATGCAAAATTATTTTTTGTCTAAGAAAAATGTAAAAGGTAAAACTGGACAGTTGTTTGTGTTAATTGAACTTAATGTGTTTAATAAGGGTTACAAAACGTTAGTTCTCACCAAGTGATTGATTTTGCTAGCGTTTCCATTGGTTTTTCATTGGAGTAATTCCTAATTCTTAAAGAAAAAAAAACTTGAAAGACATTAAATGAAGGTCTCCTATGTATCTGAAACTAAATTCTCAGCATTGACACCTTTAACCTCAGAAGTATCTCATGTCTCATTTTTGTCTAATGCTATTTCTCCTCAGCAATGTTAGAAGAAACATCTGTTGATCTTTAAAAAGTTCATCTTTGAATGAAACGTAAGTGAGAATCACAAATAGTCTCCTCAACATTTGAGCAATATAGTTTTTCTCTGGGAATGCCAAACATGGGAATATGTGTTAATACAGTTGCAAGAGAAGTTCTGATCTGTACTCAAGGACAGTGAATAAATCATTCATAGTCCAAGCTGGAACAGAACATCAACTGTTGTATTTAATGGCCCGGAAATATAGTTCAGCTTTTTTTGTGACAGTTAAAAAATGGTACACAAGGGGTACACAGTGTTCTATTTAATCTTCAGTGCTGATGAAGATTTTGAAAGTACAATCAAATGTATCCTTCATCAAATCTCTCAGTGGCAGGGTAGCCAAAATGATGCTCTTTTATTTTGACATATTATGAAAAGAACAAATTCAGTGGAGGAAAATATTGCTGAAGGTAATAGAGGCAGAGGAAGACCAGCAATGAGATGGTTGGTTAGTTGCAAAGAAATACTGAACAAGCCAGCAGAAGGCAGAAGATTCTGGATTACCACTAAATGGTTTTCAGGAGTCTAAATTGACTAGACAGGACTTAATAATCATAAAAGAATCTCCTGTTGGATACTGTTGCAACTGGATAGTTATTCGAAAACACAATTACATTTTCTTATTTTATACCATTACGTTGTTTGGACTCCATCATGATACATCATCCAGCTATTATTAATCTTCAGGTTAGTCTGCCCTGACATTATACTGTAACATGCTGTAACATGATTCTTCCTGAAGTGATTGAAAGACAGTAAGCAGCAAAGCAACGCAAAAGAATGATGCTTCCTCCACCATGCTTCACAGTTGGGAGGAGTGTTTTGTGTTGATGCACAGTGCCTCTTTTGTCCATAAATGGCGTCATGCATTTCTCGAACATTAAGCTTTTGTCTCATGGGTCCTCATAACAATGACTGTTAGGAAGTACAGCTCTGAGGAACGATGAATACCCTATTATTAAGAAATACCTTTTTATAGCATTTCATCCTTAATGTGTCTCTATTTAACAAATGTCAAACACATGTCAAAGATGCGTATATGAATAATTTCTTATACGCATCTTTGATATTTGTTTGGTCAGGTCAACATCCTACCAACAACCAACAACTCCAATTTCATCTCATTAATTGGAAAACCAATGGAGACTTAATTAGTCCAGCGGTTCATATACAATAGCGCAGAATCTACATCATTCCAATGGCTTCACAAACTTTTCTATTTTACATTAGTTCCATACACAACTAATAATGACAAAGTTAATGTTAAGTGCACGATTAGTGTGCGTTTCATGAAATGTCTGTAATGAATGCCTTATGTTTCTTATAAATTAAATCTCTAGAAATTGCTGAAACATTAAATGTTAATGGTGCAAACAGAAGGTAAAGCTTTTCCAAAACAGAGACATGTCTCGGATTGTAGACAAGTGCTTCATTGTGCTTAACCTTTTCCATGGTGGAGATGAAGAGAGCTGCCACTGTGGTGAGATGAAGTAGGGTTATAAACATCAACAAGTAGCCCATGGTTTTTCCACCCTGGAAAAAAAACATATCTTTGAAACGCCTAGATTGTATCTCGCATACTTCTGCCAACATACATTTATCTGATGGGAATTTTCCCCAGTGGTGCAACATGTGGTATTATTACTGGTAGTAAAACACTTACTTGTGGGTCCGTAGCTGAAGGAATATGTTCTGTCGAACCAGGTGGACAATAATAATATAATACAACTTCTGAATGTCTAGACAAACTCAGGACAGCTTAGGTCCATGTCTGGTAACTGGAAGAACTCATGAAGCACCCTGGGGCATTCAGACTGTGTTACCTCCCATTTTAATTAAAGGGAGGTACGTGCAATTAGAATCACATCCTTCATCGAACCATGAACCATGAACTGTAGAAGCAATAATACTGATTCTACTTCTTATTTATTTATTTGTTTGTTTGTTTTATTAATAAAACCAACATTTGCCAAATTAACCTTTTTTTAGGAAAACATGTATTTTATAGGTCACAATACATATGTAAGAACAGAAGAAAACCATACCATATATTTTCTACCTACAGTCCAAAATGTTTTAAAAAATGTACTATGTACTACTATATTTATATTTATATCTATATTTATATTTATTATGTACTACTATATGTAAAATAATATTCTTCAGTAATCTTGCTAACAACAGGCACAATATGGAAAGATTAAATTAAATTAGATATCACATTGATGAAAAATCTCATACTCACCTAAAATGATAACCACAAGAACTATCACCGGTGTCAGGGCTGCTCTTCCACTGAATTCCTGTCTCAGTCTTTTTCACTCACACTGCTGTACTACACGCCTTTCCTTCCTGACTTTATATTTTGAATCGCTAATCCGCTGTTTCCTTTTCCATGAACAATCCCTTTGCTGTCCTGCACCCCCTCACTACTACAGAAACAGGCCCACCCAGTTGAATAAAGACACATGAGAGCATATATGCATGGTTTCAGCCCACCAAAATTTACTCCTCTGTATATTATGGAGAGCTGAGGGTTGGCTTACATGTCCAGTAATTTGCAGCGAGGGGGAACACATTCTAGTGGAAAATTACTGAAATTACAATGTTTTAAGCTGCTTGTTTTGAAAGATCGAGGTCTAAAATGTGTAAATTTCCTGTAGTGCAAAATTAGAAAGCAAGTCCATGAAATGGTAATGAAATGGAGTATGTCAGTTTTATAAAGGTGCAAAAGTCTTAGGCCACCATTAGATCGATATGCCATTCTTTTAGCAATGGTGTAATAGTATAATCCTATAATTATATATGGTATACATATTACTTATGGCCATGTACCATTATTTCTCAACCTCTTTATTAGAACAAAACCAGAAAATGGAGGAAATTTGTATGCAGTATTAAAAAACTGAAAAACAATCAGAAAAAACAGCTCCTATAGACTATGGTGGTAAGTATTAAATGTGACCTCCGCTTACACTTAATAGCAATAGCATCAGCTGGCAGCGTCATTGGGATGCCAAGTTGACCCTTACAGTCTGAAGAAGCGTGATCGGAAATGTTTGTTTTGGAAGGGTGGCAGCCAAGAATCCACTTTTCAGAAGGGGAACATGGTGAAAAGTAGAAGATATGCTAAAGCTCACAAAGAGCAGTGAAAAAGAGTACTATGGAGAGACAAATACAAGTTTGAAATTTTGGGTCCAACAATATATTATATAGCCTACGGTCATTATACCGTTGCTAAAACAGCAAATCTAATGGTGGACTAAGACTTTTGCACAGTACCGCATATATACATATATGATACTAGAAATGAATTGAAGTAGATTAGATTTGACTCAGATCTCTGATTCCTTCAATCCTAAGAAGCAGCGCCTCCGTCAGTAAACTGGATAGTCACGTCAGCTAGATTATCACTTCCTCCGGTCACTAGGGGCAGCACTGCATAAAAGTGTCCTTCGGCCAAGAGATTAGTGAAGAAAAAAAACATTGCGACGTAAAAAACAAAAAAACAAAAAACAATGGCGGCTATCGGGGAGCAGGCGTCTCAAACTCCACCGAGACGAAGAATTCGAAGCAGAAACATATTAAATAAGGTTAGAGATGGTGAGGTAACCGGTTTGGGATTGACCCGAGCTGCACAGGTGAGACTTACATGCCGAGTGTTTGTTATTGAAGCCAGTTTGCTGTTAATTACAGATTAGCAGGCCGCGAGAGCAGCGAGCGAGCGACAGAGCTGTTAATTACGTCACCGCCTTGTAGTTATAAATATATACTCACTGCTTTGGGCTTTTACTCACAATGTGATTTGTTTAATGTAACGCGCTGTGATTATGTCTGTTAAGTCACATGTTATTCAGGTTCTGTCTGGTTTATGTAGCTCGCGTTAGCATTGTTGCTAATACTGCTAGCTGTTTTGCTAGCCGAGTCTCGTTGAGTAATTTAGTAAGTAAAGTTATTTCAGATTGCTTCTCTCTCTCATTCATATATGTGTATGTATGTGTGTGGTATATATATATATATATATATATATATATATATATATATATATATATATATATATATACATACATACATACATACACGTATATGTGTATATGTATACATAGTCCGATAGCAATACCTTTACTATGAATATCTGGCATTTTTACAAGGGTAACAAACTTAACGAGGTTTAATAGCACAGTTTACCAAAAACTGGTGATGTAACTGCTGCAGCAATTAATATCAAATCCTTGTCGGTACTAAACCAGTGTTGGAACAAACTTTCTCTACACCCTCTTGGACAGAATTTGGGCAACCTTGCACTACAGTATGTTGCTATTGCAGTGGTGAGAGAAAGGCACCCTGAACCAAATGGGCTACCACAATGTTTTACAGCACCATGCAATACCCTCTGTTCTACCCCAGTTGGTCAAGGGCTCAGACTCCCTTGAACTAGCTTTGAAGGCCATAATGTGCAGTGCTAATCGCACTGGACAAACTATTGCATACTTTTTAGGACTCTCCTTTCTCTTGTGTTCGTACCACAGGAACTCGGAATGATTGTAGGTCTTAGAATGTCATGCATATGGACTTTTTTTTAGTTCATACTTCAAGGTAGAGTTCTCAGCATGTAGGAACCCTGAGTGACGGAATTATACGGCGATTGGTCCTGACATGGTGATGCAAGTGTGTAGTGATTGGTCCAGACGCAAGTGCCTCGTTGAGACCAAGCACCATTTTTAAATATACTTGTACACCGGTGACCATATAGACAACAGTTCGTCATTCTAAAAAGAAAAAAAAAAGACAGACAAATGGACTTCAGGCTTTACTGAGCCTATATGCAATGGAGGATGTACAACAGGGCTTTTAGTTGAGGAAATTGTGTGGCTTACGTCACTTCACAACATATCACAGGTAGGTGATATGAGCTGAAATTCATATTACTGTAGTTTCTACTATTCATACAATAACAGTATATCATGATGTACCAAAAAGTAAGTAAAACAGAGTTTATTTTTATTATTCATAACTTGTAAACGCTATTCAACAGTAGTTGTGATAAACTTTAACCTGTCAAAACATAAGAGTGAGTAATTTCAGTAGGAAGATCTTGCAGATGTTTGTGTATTGTCTTGTGTGCGTGGTGGTTCTGTTTCACTGTTTGTGGGTGAATACTTATCATGGAACACGTATATACCAGTATTCGTTTCAATACTTCCAGGGTATACTTCCATGCCCTACTTAGTGTTCCTTCTGGTGGTGTGAATGCACACCAAAAAAGGCCCTGGAATGAATGTGGTTCCTCCAGTTCCTCACAAATTAGTTCCTATAATGGTTTGATGCAAAAGCAGAACTACCTTTGAGGACAAGAACAAGACACAAGGCATCAAATCATGGCGTGGTTTGCACAGTTTCCAGACTTAAACCACATCAAGTTGGGATGGACTGGACAGCAGTGTGGAAGCACAGCAGCACATTTTTAGGAACGTGTGCAACAGTGTTGGGAGCAACTTAACAAACAAATGTTTGGGTTTCTCCCAGGTGTTTGGTTATGTTAAGTATGGTCACTTTCATGAGTCAACAATTTGGATTAAGTTTTGTGAAACAAACCAGTTCTGTCATTTCTTTATCGGTGTTTTGCTCATTGAACTGCGTAAACCTCCAGGTAAAAATAGGGACACTGTGTTCCAAAACCTTTGACTGTGTGTGTACATGTGCAGTGGGGCTTGGACGTTTGTGAACCCTTTGAATTTGAGATATTTCACCAGTTTAACAAAATATTTTGCTCTGTAATTTATTTGTATGAAAATGATCCAGTCTTGCATGTCTGTGTGTGAGCCTTTAGGGTTAGGAAGTTTGAAGGAAGTCAGGTGTTTTCAAGCAGTGGAATGACAGTCAGGTGTGAGTGAGCACCCTGATGTATTTAAAGAACTGGGACCTTGCACTTCAACCATATAATGTTTGTGTGCTGAAAATAATCATTTGCTTGCTTAAGTTTCTATAGTTTGCTTGCTAAGTTAAGGAATTGAGTTGTCTTGCTAACCCCTCTGAGATGACCAGTTAATTTAGTCTGGCTTCTTTGAGTAGTGTTTCGATTTAATAATAACAACAACGTTAATGAACACTCTTAACAATAGCAGTACTGTTTCTAGAGCTTGTTGTCCCTGCTCTTACTGACTTCGTGTACTCTTTGGGGTGCTTCCCTTTGAGGTGGCTAAACACATTCCAAGGACCCGCCTACTCTAGCTGGCTTTAATTGTGTTTCTCTCAGCGAAACCGTGAGCTGTATTAGTAGCACTTAATAGTTAAAACGCCCTGGTTGCCATATCAGTGTTTTCAGTGCAAGTAATGTACATTTTTATTTGTTTCCGGTGTGACTACTGCTTACTTCTTATTGAAGCAAATCCAGTTAAAATAAGACCGTTCAGTATAACATTCAGATTGTTTTTATCTCTGGGTTGAGTTAGTTTCTAGTTTAAACAGGCAATAAATATTTCTTGCATTGTAGCTTGTTTGAATTAGATTCACAAGTGCTAGATAACTATAAATAGTCTGCCAAATGACTAAACGTAAATGGAACAATCATTTAATTATATCAGTATAGCAATGCTTTTTGAAAACTTGGCACTGCTTAGGAAGAGACTTTGAAGTTGCAGTAACTCAGGAGAAAAGGAAGTTGTATATGAGATGAAATTTTTACTGAGGCTCTTTGGAAGTATAAGACCTAACAAAGTCTAAAATAAGGAAAGTAAACCTCGAGACCGGAGTGAAGTGAAACCAGATGGCATAAGCAACCCCCCATGTTACCAAATTTCAGAAATATTATATGCAAGATTAAATCCAGATAAACTACAGTGCAAAACAAACCTTTTAACGTATTTGTTTACATTGATTTGCACATATGGCACCTTTACACACAAAGATTGCTGCCATGCTGTGATTTACTCGATTAAATTGATTGAAATAAAGCATTCAGCTTCAGTTGTGCTTGGTAGTAGCCGAGTTACATTGGCCTTTTTGTTTTTTTACATTTGTTTGTTTACCGAAAGACTGTCTCTCTTTCTCTGTGTAAATTAAGTCACGTGATCTTCTGTGGTCACAGTTATGCCGTTACTTTAATGTAGTACTGCCAAAATGCCTCATAAAGCCAGGGCCGGTGTGCAACGGGCTTTACGTTACATTGCGAATGCTCCTTTCAGCTCTAACTTATAACTGTAAATGTAACTTAACCATACTTAATCTACCCTTCTCCATTCTCTCCTCTCCCCATGTTCTCCCCCTTCTTTTGGCATAATCGTTTTCTGCTTTTGTTTCGTTTTCCATCCGTCCATTCAAGGTTCTGCAATTTCAGAGCCCTGCATTTTCATGTCATTTCATGTCATTTCATAACGCTTTGAAGAAGCGGTGGCAATAATGATCTGTTACCATGTTGCGAACGAGGGAAATTTTGAGATTAGAATGCCCTTATTTCAGTAATTGGTAATTTACTCACCAACCAACGTATGTGAGGTTTTACCCACATTACACTGAATCAATGTGAGGCCTGTGGGTGACACGTCAAACGTCAGCACACGTATTAACAGTGTTAAAAGGTGGACTTAATTCATAGACACCCTGTATGTCAGAAGTGTGTGTTAAGATCTGCTCCCTCTAATTGTTTGATTGCCTGTTGTGGTTCATTAGCTACCGCTGGGTCTTCTCGAGGAAAGAGACAGGAAAGCTCGATGGCGAGGAATACCAGTGTTACTGAGGAAACTACACAACAGTACCCACATAAACAGTGACCTCTCCAACAGCCACACTGTGGTTAAGGTACCCAAACCAAATCCTCCTGTTCTGTTGGCACACATCCCTTGCCTAAACCTTTATAATGTTTTAAAGCAAATGTTTTGTCGCGCAGGAGTTGTCATCCTTGCTCTCCATGGAGGCCATGTCATTTGTGACAGAAGACAGGAAAACACCTCAGGAGTCTGTCTCTCCTAACACCTACACCTTTGACCTTTTTGGAGGAGTTGATGTGAGTGATGTCTAACATTTGAGTTAGGGATGTGTAATTGTGCATATATTACAATATTAGAATTGCATATATTACAATGGGGTAAAATTCAACTGACAATTTCTAGATTGCAGTGCATTGTATACATGAGCACTGGAATAATCAAATAACTGCAGAAGTCCAACTATGATCAGATTATTAAGTTAAATGCTCCCATTGTTAAATAATTTATATAGTAAGAGTGCAAGTGTGAAAGACACTAGAAACCAAGAGAGAGCAGTGCTTTTTATTGACTTCTTTGTATTCCCTTTGCATGCACAGTGTGTATTAAAGTTGCATTACTATCCTATGTATTTTTCCACAGTTGTTCATAGAGGTTTTGATGCGGCCCACTTTGTCAGTACAGGGGAATGTACCTATAAGTAAGTACACCTAAATGACCTATTTTAATGAGTGATCACGAAGGCATTCTTGTAAAGGTGTGGCAAAGTACCACAAGCACTAGGATGTTCTTTATTCGGCTTGAGTTAGTTGCCAAACTCTGCTAGGCTCCAGCACTCCAGAACAAGTTGTGTACCCTTGGTATAAACAGTATGACTTTGGCGTCTTTTGATTTGTATTAGGGAAATGAGTATTCAAGTAATCAGGAGTTTTTAAGTAATGGTTATGTTTTTATATAATCTTTTATTTTACTTATCAGGCCTAACACGTTGTTGCATAATGAATACGAACAACTCGAAACTGTTCTTCACCATCCATTATGAATTTAGTTTGCCAGTTATAGTTATGCCTAGAATGGGTCGACATTTTTAGTTATTTAAGTTTTTAGTTATTGATTGACAAGTTATACACTGACATTTCTAATTTATAAAAATGTCTTTTTCTCAATAGTGACTGATGACCTTATTAAGGACTGTTTAAGCGTTCTCTACAACTGCTGTATATGTGTAGGTATCCTTGACATTTCCTCAACAGCAAGGAATAACACTTAATGCTTTTTACGTTCCTCTTTAGCCTGTATGAACATGAGTGCTTCGTCTCTTTGCAGACAGAGGGTGTTACCAAAAGCCTTGCAGCAAGAGATGACTTTGTCATGTTCCTTTTCACTCTCATGTCAAACAAAAAGACTTTCTTACAAACTGCTACTCTTATTGAAGACATACTGGGGGTTAGAAAGGTAAGTAGTGTGTTTAACTCTTGGTTGTTAGGTACTTATGTTCTAGATGCACTGTAGAAAAAATTCACTTTTGGTTTTTGAAAGAAAAAGACTAATTTTGAAAAGATGGTGAACAAGATGGTGGTAGCCTAGTGGGTGAGGTACTGGACTATGGACCAGAAGGTCCAAGGTTCAAATCCCACCTCTGCCAAGCTGCCACTGTTGGGTCCTTGAGCAAGACCCTTAACCCACAATTGCTTGGATTGTAAGTTTGTATAACTTGTAAGTCGCTCTGGATAAGAGCATCTGCTAAATGCTGTAAATGAACAAACAGTACTTGGGGAGCAAACACTTGAACTCTTCCAGTCAGTGGTGTATGAGGGTGCAAGGCATAACAGTTAAATTTATATAAAATTCTGTAGTAGTGTAACTATTTATTAAAATGTTAATGGTAATAACATTTCACCTTCCTTCACTCTCCTGCACCAGCCAGTGCAGACTTTAGTTTGAGCAGCAGCAGATGAACTGTTAGAATATTACTGATGCTGAACAATTTCTTCTTTTCTCACTGTTCATGTGAGGTCTCAATACTATTATTGTTAATTATGTCATTCAAAAAAACAAGTTAAAACAGGGGGGGAAATGACTTTTTTAGCTCAGCATTTTAATAAATGTTCATTTTAGTTTCAGCCAAGACTTTGTTTTTTATTTCAGTGCATCAATAGTTGAGTCAGGTTTAAGAATTTGTGCTTTTTTTGATGTGGTTGTACTGTAACTTAAGCCGGTTTTACACTGTGCAGTTTCAGAGGTCTTGTGTGTTTATTACATATAAATGAGTTATCGGTAACGATAATTCGATGATACTTTGCAACCTTAGTGTGTTTTTGAAAGTCTTTCATTGTACCAGCTTGCTTTTGTTAATAGGATATTTATTGTTTCTCACTAATGCCATCAATGGAAATTTAAATGTAAGAAGTGGGTCTTATTTACTTAAAACTGAAGCTATTAGTTTTAATATACGATACAGACGATGCATATCACAAACCCTTACTTTGTTGTCACTTGTCTGATATTGTTCTAAGACCAGAGATCTTAACACACTATCATCAATTTATTTTACAGTGTTTTCCAATGTTTGTCTGTGACTGCAAAATAGGGCCAAAACTCGTACAGTGTAAGGCTACCTTTCTATGGCTTAGAAGCCTAACCCTTATTTAAAATTCTTACTAGGACCTCATCCAGCTGGAGGATATTCCCAACCTAGCCAGTCTGGTGCATAGCTTCAACCAGCAGCAGCTAGCCAATTTCTGTCGCATCCTGTCTATCACCATATCCGAGCCAGATGCAGGAATGGATGACAAACACACCCTCCTGGCTCGCAACGCCCAGCAGAAGACCACCGCTTCTCCATCTTGTGCTGAGAGCAACCAAGGTTAGTGAAGTGTTCAGTGTTAATTTGTTTGCTGCCACGACTGATCACAGATTCATTTGATTTGACAGATGATTTGAACATAATGAAAGACTGCTTTTGTGACAAAAGCACATTTTCTGTGCTGAAATAAGTGAAGACAATACAGAGTCCTCCAAAGACCTGCTTGTGTAAATGCTGTGTCAGCATGGTAATTGGGCTGTTTTTTACTAGATATGCATGCAAAGCAAACAAACAAATGAACACTTGAGGATGTGCACAATCAGGTTAAGCACAAGGTGTTTGATCCAGTTCTTGGCAGTTCTGTATGTAATTTTTGAAATGGCAAAGGTTTATGGCAATGGGTAGTACTTTCTGGTGATGCTCTGCTGCCATACTTCATGAGACAAGATAACTATAATGCTATTTTTGAGAATGTCAGTGCTTCCTCCATTGTTATATGCTTCAGCTCTGCCACAGTGCAGTGGAAAAAAAAACAGAGCAGTAAATTGGGCCTTCAAGATCTCTGATGATCATGGTGGACAATGCCTGTTCCACATGCTGCCCTCTGGAAAATGCCTCAAGGCTTCCAAAACAAAAAAAGGCACCTAAACAGTTTCTTTCTAGGTGCATTTCCCTGTTAAACCAGCATCACTACATTACAGCAACAAACACACATATGACTTTAGGTAAATCACCCTGTAAAGCTCTACTACAGCTATCCCCTCTACTACAGATCTTTTATTTATACAATTACTGCACACACGTCAAAGTGGAGCAGTTTCCAACCTAACAGAACAAATTCCTGTACTGACAAATACTCGTGATTGGAGATTCTGATTGAATCAGATGTTTCTGCTACTAGATCAGAACATGATTAGATTATTAGGGCAGATGTAAACATGGGTAATTTCCTAAGCATAGAGTGAAACTGTGGATTCAAATAATTTTTATTGTCCTCTCCAACATACAAAGGTGTACAGTGGGATGAAATACCATACCCCCATGGCCATGGTGACTAGGAACCATTGACAGAGCAACAGTGAAAGTGTAACAATGTAGAACACTGCAATTTTGGTTCTCCTTTCATTTCTCTCCAGTGGCTCTTATGAATATCCCGGGCTTCATCGAGCGGCTGTGCAAACTGGCTACGCGGAAAGTGTCGGAAGCGTCAGGTACGGCTGCGTTGCTGCAGGAGCTGGAGGACTGGCACAGTTGGCTGGACAATGCACTGGTGCTGGATGCTCTAATGCAGATGGCCATTGAGGAAGCAGAGCAGAGCAGCACAGGTAGAGAGGCTCTCTTATCAACAGGAGAACCTGTAATCCGTCACATGACTTGTTCGTGACACTTTTCTCATCTACCTGGTTTTCAGAGTCCTCTGATGAAGGCTCGCTTTCCTCAAGCCCACTAAGGCACACGTTGCCTCAGTCGATGAAGATCGTGCATGAGATCATGTACAAAGTGGAGGTTCTTTATGTGCTGTGTGTGCTGCTCATGGGCCGACAGAGAAATCAGGTAGGGTGCTGGAGCTCGAATTTCATTTGAACAGCTGACTGACTAGCTTGAAGTTTTTGACAATTCAGTAGCTAATAGATTTATCCATTTTACAGAAGTTTGTAAACAAAAAAACTTCAGTCCTCTGCAATTGAAAGAAATATGAACAACTAAGTGCATTAAGTGCTAAAATTGAAAATCATTGTAAAGACTCTTCACTATTGTAGAACATGTATGCTGTCTCTGACCTGTGATTGCACCTTCTGCTGTTCAAAAACTGCAATTGCGTTAGATGTCATAAACGGAATGTGCCGCATCGCGGTGCGTCATGTCACAGTGTATCGTTACACTCCTGGTGCCTAAATAAATAATTGTCCCACAGGTTCACAGGATGCTAGCAGAGTATCGGCTGATTCCTGGACTGAACAACTTGTTTGACAAGCTGATCTGGAGAAGACAGCCTTCTAGCCATATCTTACACAGGCAGAACCAGAACTGTGATTGCAGTCCAGTACGTTTCTGTTCATCAGCTAACATTTTTTTTATCTGTGTACAGGTTCACATGGAGCTAAAATGCTTTTGTTCTGTCTACAGGAGATATCTTTTAAGATCCAGTTCCTCAGGCTGTTACAGAGCTTCAGCGATCATCACGAGTGAGTGCAGTCTCCAGTAAACACATAGCAGTGGATTTTACATGCAGTGATGTATTTATTGTGTTGAACACGGATTTTGTAACAGTTGTTTTCTGTTCTTAGGAACAAGTATCTTCTCCTGAATGGACAGGAATTGAATGAGCTTAGTGCCATCTCACTGAAAGCAAACATTCCTGAAGTGGAGGCACTAGTTAACACAGACAGGTACTCTGAGCCAGAATCACTTCCTCTGAATGTTCATTCTGTGTAGCACACATTTATAGTTGTTTTTTTAACATGCTTTTCTGTTTTGATGTTATGTAGGAACCTTGCGTGTGATGGGAAGAAAGGCCTTTTGACACGACTCATTTCTGTCATGAAGAAGGAGCCAGTCGATTCATCATTCAGGTGATTATCATTTTAAGTTTCTAGACATGAGGTCATTGATCAATCAGTTCAAGTGGTGAGCGACATGGTAGCGATGTGTATACAGTATTGTGCAAAAGTCTTAGGCCACCATTCATAACATTAAGATGCAAACAGAAAGCAAAATATGTGCCCAAAATATTTTTTAAAAAGGCATTTTTCAGAACAAAATGTTTCCTACAGTTAAAAGTTAGTATTTGTGTGACCTCCCTTGGCACTAAGCGTATCTTTAACTTTTCTGTGGAGACCGTCCTGAAGTTCAACACTTCCCAGAGTTGTTCTTTAAATTTAGGCTGTCTTCATTTCTTTCATATACAGGCCATCCTATACTGCCTCTAGTCCGGTCAGGATTATTTTCTGTTTTTTTTTGTTTGTTTGTTTGTTTTTAAATACTGCACTCAAATTTCCTGTATTTTCTGGTTGTATTCTAATAGAGACGGAGGAATAATTATATATGATCAGTATACCATTGCTAAAACAGCATATCTCAGGTCGGCCTAAGGCTTCTCACAGCTCTGTATATCACAATATTTAATTACATAAATCACATTTAAAATATGTATATGCATTATAACACAATTTTTGCTGCTATTTTGAACTTGTGTATTTAAGTCTTCAATTTTGGGTTAGCATTTGCTATACTCCAATCAGCCATAACACCAAATCTCTGCGCTATCAATGAGTGGATTCGACCTTTGAATACCCCTGAAGATGTCCTGTTATCTGGTACCAATACATTAAGTCCTGTAAGTTGTGAGGTGGGGCCTTGATGGATCTGAATTTTGTCCATCACATCTCACAGATGTTGATCGGACTGACATCTGGGAACTTTGGAGGCACAACACTTTGTCCTCGAACAATTCCTGAAAACATTTTGCCCTGTTGCAGGAAGCATTATCACACAATATGACCACACAATAGAAGTTGCTCTTCTTTTAGCTTTTGCTTCTGAAATGTGCCACTCTTCTGTTGTCCTTCTTCATGACTCTCACATATAAACAGATTTAAAGCCTTTCTCACTCTGAGGTAACCCCCACTGTTTTAGCAAACTGTGAATGATCTGGAAGTGCTGCAGTAAAAAAAAAATTATGTAGCCAAATATCAACCCGTAGACGTTTTTCTACAGCCACATGGTATATCCGGTCATACCACCCAGCACTGATCAGTGCTGCTAATTCTTTTCACTGCAGGTTCTGGCAGGCCAGAGCAGTAGAGAGTTTCCTGAGAGGAGCTACATCATATGCAGACCAGATGTTCTTGCTGAAGAGAGGACTGCTGGAGGTTTGTGACATTAACACAGTGCTTTGTGACCTTCTGTATTCATGTATTATACCGTCTTAATGTCTGCCTACCAAGTACAATAAAATAGTCTGCATAAACTATTGGAACACAGTTATATTTTTTTCATGGTCTTATTAAATACACTCACTGGCTGTACAGACTGTAGTCCATCTCTTACTTGACATACTTTTAGTCCCATTTAAGCTGTTTTCTAAAGGTCAGAACCCCCACAGATCAGGTACTATATGGGTGGTGGATCATTCTCAGCACTGCAGTGACACTGATGTGGTGGTGTTATTGTGTGTTGAGCTGGTACAAGTGGATCAGACACATGGAGTTTTCTACCTATAGGAAGCTGGTGGCTGGACATTTTTGTTAGGTGGACTACCATTACTGCTGAGGAATTAAAAAAATTCCAGCAGCACTGCTGTCCGATCCGCTCACACCAGCACAACACACACCAACACACCACAACCACAACCACGTCAGTGTCACTGCAGTGCTGAGAATGATCCACCACCCAAATAGTACCTGCCCTGTGGTGGTCTTGTGGGGTCCTGACCATTTTGAAACACAGATGCACTACAGTCTGTAACCATAGAACTACAACATGCAGATATATGGTAAGTGGAGGAAATAAAATGGACAATGAATGTAGAAACATGGAGGTGTACCTAATAAAGTGTCCGCTGAGTGTATATTGAGTTCAAAAACTGAATGAAAAAGTATACAACTGTGTTTTCACCAGTAGTGTGGCATTGTATAATTGTGAAGTGTTTTACATCTGTGTGTGTCCTCCTACAGCACATCCTCTTCTGCATTATTGACAGCGGCTGTAAATCACGTGATATCCTTCAGAGCTATTTTGATCTACTAGGCGAGCTCATGAAGTTCAACATAGATGGTTTCAAGAGGTTCAACAAATACGTTAACACAGAAGAGAAGGTTTGTGTTTTCAGTTGTGTAGATATGTGCGTTCTCTGTTCTCACTAACCCAAATAAAAAAAGTAATTCGGTAAGGTTACATAATCGCACACTTTTGTATTATTCAGTATATAGAAGATGAAACTCTTGTTACACTTCATGATTCAGTTTCTTAACATGCAGTATATTTGAAACTTGTTAATACAATTTGCCGTGATGATAACCAAAAATGTGCTGATTTGGCCATAATCAGTCAGTCAGTCGGTCCACTGATGGTGACGTGATGTTAAATAGATAAAGAAATACACATTGCACTCATAGTATATTTTTATGACTCCAGTTTCAGACGTTCTTGAACCAGATCAACAGTTCCCTTGTGGACTCCAATATGCTGGTGCGCTGCATCGTTCTGTCCTTGGACCGCTTTGAGGGCCAAACAGAGGATATAAAGGGTAATGAAATTAGATGCGACAAATGAAAATTATGCATGTCAATAGCCTAACCCCGCTTAATAACCCGTCTCTTTCATTCCCACTCAGTGGTAGAGGTGCTGTCAGAGTGCCGCCTCTTGTCCTACATGGCTCAAGTTGAGAATAGACTCGCCTTCCTCTTCAGGCTCATAAACATCATCAATGTTCAAACTCTAACTCAGGTAAAGCTGGGCTTTATTTTCCAGATATAATTTTGTTAACAATATTCATGACAGTTTGTGTGAAGTTTAAAGGACCTGTGGAAAAAAAAATCCCGGTATACACTTGAGACTTTGTACTTACAGAGAGTGTAATACCCACTATATTACTCTGATATACTTGAAAGTAGGCAGGGGTTTGAATTGGAAATGGGTCTGATATTGATGTTATTCACTCATGTACGAATGGTGTATTTGTTGAAGAGCACTTGAATGAAACAAGATCTTGTCTCATTACCTAGCGAGCGCCCTTGCTGCCTACTTCCTATGTAGGGCGTTCTCTTTGAAAAGCTTCCTAACTGACTAAGACTGGTTCATAAGATGCTCTACTGTGTTACTGATTGGGTCACCGATTGTTTCCACCGTCTGAATGAATGCTAGCAAAGTTTTACAGTTCTGTATTCTAGTCTTTGCAGTTTAATGAACTTTTACCGCATAGTCCTGCAATTAAATTGCTTACATATGTAGGTACAAACTATTAACAAAAAATAATTACATTATATTGTAATGTATAACGTTTTGTTTCAATTGTTGTTTCCTGTTTGTTCCAGTAAGAAAATACATGTAGGCTGTTTAATTCAAATGAATGAAAAATGTATTCAGTATTCAGCCTTTGACCCAATGTTTAATTTCGTTTGGTTTCTGACCCATTTTCATTTCGGTGCATCCCTACTAAAATGTCATTTGTGTGGAGATTTTTTCAGTCTGGAAACACAATCCAATAATAATAATATTAAAGTTAAATAAAACCTCCTGTATCGGAATTTGTATCGGTATCGACAGTTGTGCACTGGAATCGGATCACTAGTTTGAATTTACACTATAAGAACGAGAGAGGGATTTCCTCATAGGAAATAATGCTCCTGTAATCCAAACCTTTTCCCGTAATGGTGTAGGTTCGAATGTTTGTTCAATTGAAGTTCTTTGGGAGTAGCACACAGTTATTTATTATAGATTAGTTAAATTATTTAAAATGGTATTTACATGCTTAATAAAACTTTGCTGTACAGTAAAGTAATTCGGGAGTTTCTAATTTGCGCATTTCTCCTTTCCTAGGAGAACGTGAGCTGCTTGAACACCAGTTTGGTAGTGCTGATGCAGGCACGGTGGCGAGGCAAACTCCCATTCTACCTGAGGGCTCTTAAGGAGAAGGAGTATGCTGAGAAATACCCCGGATGCTTACTCAACAACTTTCACCATTTGCTTCGCTTTTGGCAACACCACTACCTCAACAAAGACAAGGACAGCACCTGCCTGGAGAACGTAAGCAGACCACCGATGGATGGATGCCAAGAAATACAGTCATCAATTTAATACACTCTCTGTTTCTTTCCCCGGACAGAGTTCCTGTATTCCTTTCACCTACTGGAAGGAGACGGTGACGGTGTTGCTGAGTCCAGATAGGAGTTCGCTCTGTGCCATAGCCACGTACATCGACGAGGCCTACAGGGACCTGGACAAAGACTTTATGGAGGTGTGAATCTGGAGACTGTGTGTGATGGTGCAGGCAAAGGAACGTTCTTACCGAGCTGATCTTGCGGATCTTCCCTCACAGGACTGCTACATAGTTGTGTGTGTGTGTGCGTGCACGTTTGAGAATGAGTGAGTGAGGTGTGGGGGTGCAGATGTTTTCGCAGGCGTGTTGCATCTAATGAACTGGTGATAAAACGTAGTGGTATGTGTGGGAGTGTCTTGGTGCATTAGCACGCCTGTGTGTTGCAGTAGACACTGGACGCTTTCCTCCAGGCCTACAGAGGCACACCACTTTCAACTGTAGTCTAAGGGCTCTCTCCTTTTTAGATATGTGGGAATGCTGTTTAGCCTGAACTTCAAAAGTCGATTTACCCGCGAGAGGAGCGTTTGAGAGAACTTCAGGGCCCAATGCAATTCAATGTTGGTGATTTTGCTTTGTTTTAAAATACTGCCTCTATATTTAACATTCATGTGTAGCTCAGTCGTGAACTCAAATTCTAACTTTTCATCCCAGTGACAAAGGACAAGTAACTGAAAATAAAGTTGTAACATGTTTTATCACAACTATGTCTTTTGTTTACATAAACCAGGTTCTTCATAATAGTCTGTCTCTGGGCCACTGGTTTTCCAATTAGGGACGAACTTTGGAAAGCTGTTAAAGGCCCCCTTACAAGGTCAGTGATGTCAGTAAAATGCCGCCTTTAATGCAACAGTCACAGGGGCTGAGGTTTTAAATTTAGGTTA
Source organism: Ancistrus triradiatus (assembly GCA_025084515.1). Taxonomy (NCBI): domain Eukaryota; kingdom Metazoa; phylum Chordata; class Actinopteri; order Siluriformes; family Loricariidae; genus Ancistrus; species Ancistrus triradiatus. Next base: position 83,251 of record JAJAGP010001748.1, read on the forward strand.
GGTTTTGTAATAATTGTATTGAGGGGATTATGGTGTTGCACCAGTCTCGGAGGAGACATTGTGTGATGAGTATCCCCAGAATGCCTCCCTCAGGCACAGGTAATTCTGCTTCTATGACAGCTAACCTGGCCAGAGGACCACTTGGACTTGAACTCAGACGGTGGAATGGTGGGCTAGCGCAGTTGGTATGTTTGGGATTGTTACGTATGATCAGCGATCAGTTGTGTATTGTAGGCGCTCGATTGACATGTTATACAAAGGGGGATAACCTGTGGTAAATTGAAGCGCTAGAGTAAAGTGGATAAGTTGGGGGGAGAGAGAAATGTAACAATTATAATAATGGTATAAAAGGAAGAAGCAACGAAGTGAGACTGCCATTCCCTAATGATGTAAGGGCATTACACTGTAAAGAAAACGAAAGGTGAACTCATAACCTGGCTTATTATCGTTTCAACTGTAACAAAGTGATGCAATAATTTCACAGAAGAAAGTAACGCGACAACAGCAGTTCGCTTCATGGCCCGGAAGAGACCAAGATTCTCTGACATCAATGACTTATGCCATGCTTGCAACCTTGCAGGCAGGAGTGCCACAGTTGCCGTGCTTTACGTACGCTTGCGTCACTTGGAGAAACATGTAAATTGTAGCCAAATGTTTGATGCTGAAGTATAATATGGATCCTGGTAAAACAGCTCTGGTACTTGTTTTGAGTTTGTCACATTTTTAAAGACTTGGCTTGTGCTCTAGGCTTAACTCTCCTTTCACTGATTGTAGGAAAATTATTAAGCTCCAGAGCCATTGGCACTGAGAACATTTTTAGTCTGGCCATACTGCATTCACCATCCTGCTTTCCTGGATGGTTCTGTGCCTGGTTGTTGGGAACTTTCTCATTTGGATAGCCTTCAGAGCAGTAAGAATAAATGAACTGATGGTAGCACATATAAGATTCTGAAATCATGGGCCTCTGTGGTACTGAACTAGCTGTCTGAGAAATGTCCTGTCCCAGAAATGTCACATTCTATGAGGAAATCATGTTTTTGTTCACTTGAAGTGACGCACACTTGTAGCAGATGATGAGCTAATGGTCTGTGTACAGGGGTGTGAAAAAGTGTTCGCCCTCTTCCTGATTTTATATTTTTTTGCATGTTTGTCAGACTTGAGTGTTTTGAAACATCAAAAAAATTTAAATATTAGTCAAAGACATCACAAGTAAACACAAAATGCAGATTTTAAATGAAGGTGTTTCTTATTAAGGGAGAAAAATCTGGCCGTGTGAAGATGTGATTGCCTCCTTAAAACATAACTATGGTTTATCACACCTGAGTTCACTGTCTCTAGCCACACCCAGGCCTGATTATTGCCACACCAGTTCTCAATCAGGACATCACTTAAACAGGACCTGCCTGACAAAGTGAAGTACACCAAAAGATCCTTAAAAGCTACACATCTCGCCGAGATCCAAAGAAATTCAGGAACAATTCAGAAAAAACTAATTGAGTCTGGAAAGGGTTATAAAGCCATTTCTAAGCTTCGGGACTCCAGCGAACCACAGTGAGAGCCATTATCCACAAATGGCGAAGACATGGAACAGTGGTGAACCTTCCCAGGAGGGGCCGGCCGACCAAAATTACCCCAATTACCCCCAGTGACGACTCATCCAAGCGGTCACAAAAGACCCCACAACAACATTCGAAGATCTGCAGCCCTCACTTGCCTCAGTTAAGGTCAGTGTTCATGCCTCCACCATAAGAAAGAGACTGAACAAAAATGGCCTGCATGGCAGAGTTCCACGACGAAAGCCACTGCTGAACAAAAAGAACATTAAAGCTCGTCTCAGTTTTTCCAGAACAAATCTTGATGATCCCAAAGACTTTTGGGAAAACCTTCTGTGGACTGATGAGACAAAAGTTGAAGTCTAGGAAGGTGTGTGTCCCATTACATCTGGCGTAAAAGTAACACAGCATTTCAGAAAAAGAAACCGTAAAATATGGTGGTGGTAGTGTGATGGTCTGGGGCTGTTTTGCTGCTTCAGGACCTGGAAGACTTGCTGTGATAAATGGAACTATGAATTCTGCTGCCTACCAAAAAATCCTGAAGGAGAATGTCCGGCCATCTGTTCGTGACCTCAAGCTGAAACGAACTTGGGTTCTGCAGCAGGACAATGATCCAAAACACACCAGCAAGTTCACCTCTGAATGGCTGAAGAAGGCAAAATGAATACTTTGGAGTGGCCTAGTCAAAGTCCTGACCTGAATCCTTTTGAGATGCTGTGGCATGACCTTAAAAAGGACATTCATGCTCGAAAACCCTACAATGTGGCTGAGTTACAACAATTCTGCGAAGAAGAGTGGCCAGAATTCCTCCACAATGCTGTAAAAGACTCACTGCAAGTTATTGTAAACTTGGCCCAACCAGTTATTAGGTTTAGGGGGCAATCACTTTGTCACACAGGGCCATGTAGGTTTGGGCTTTTTTTTTCTTTCTTAATAAGAAACACCTTAATTTAAAAACTGCATTTTGTGTTTGCTTGTGCTGTCTTTGACTAATATTTAAATTGGCTTGATGTTCCAAAACACTTAAGTGTGACGAACATGCAAAAAAAAAAAAAAAAAAGGAAATCAGGAAGGGGGCAAACACTTTTTCACACCACTGTACATTATATAGGCAACTTTGTGGACACCTATTCTAATTACTGAGCTCTGCTATTTTGGCAGTACTCACTTGTAACACATTCATAACACACTGCCCGGCCAAAAATAAAGGTCACGACCTGGATTTAACTAAGCAAATAGTTTAAAAAAAGAGCCTCCGTTTGGGAAATTACTGTATTGGTGATTTGTGTTTCGGCTGGCTACAAGTTATTTAACCCTGACTGATGCAGTGAGTCGCTTCTGATTTGTTAAACAATCATCTCAAAAGATGCATCCTCTGGTCGTGGAAAAGATGTTAATCTGTTTCAGAAGGGTCAAAGAGTGGTTCAGGGAGCATGAGACATTTTCACACATGGACTATTTAACTATTTACCTAGTGAAATCCAGGTGGTGAACTTTGCAGTGGCATTAGAATGGGTTGTACCCAAGTAACTCTCAGTATGACACATTTATAGGTTTCTGCTTCCAACAAGTCAGTTTATCAACTTTCTGCCCTGCTCTTTTTAAAGTCCAGAGAGAACTGATTCGCCAACTTTGATTGGAAACGTGCCTGGCGTAAGCTTAACTTTGACCTCAACTCCTCACCAAACACTTTGAAAATTCACTGAAATGCCACAAGTGATCCAGGGCTTATTGTCTAACATCAGAAACCAAATTCACAGTCATGTTTCAAAATCTAATAGAAAGCCTTCTTAGAAGAACAAAAGTTGTTGTTGTTGTGGCAAAAGTGGGGGCAAACGCCATACTAATTTTATTGGGTGTCCACAAACTATATAGTGTATGTCAGGTTTCTCATATTTTGAAGATTTACGGAGGTTAATGCCACCTCAACAGGCAGAAGTGTATTCAAGTTGTAGACAAACTTGGGAATTTTCTGTGTGATGTTTGATTTGATTAAAATTTGGCAATTTGAACTTATCCATGTTTTAATGACTAATAGTAGTGGATGTTAACATTCCATACTAATACAGTGCCCTCCATAATTATTGGCACCCCTGGTTAAGATGTGTTCTTTAGCTTCTAATAAATTGAGTTTTCTTCTAAATAATATAGGACCACGATGGAAAAAAGAGTAAAATCCAACCTTTAACTCAAGTGCATTTATTCAGTAG
>JAJAGP010001748.1:87113-149672 GCA_025084515.1 Ancistrus triradiatus
TAATTAAGGTTACCAGTAGCATTGCAACGTTAGTAATTATTGCGCGACCGATAAGTTACATAGAGTTATCTTGGTTTTCCGATTTTATTACTGTAAGGTGTACGCTTGCCATTATTCCCTGTTCTCCATACTGTGATATATACATGTTCATCGTCATTTTATGATTTTAACTCTGTGATACACTCGTTATTACCTTAGATAATCTGTTGTTATTTGCCTTGTTTTGTAGTTAATAAACTTGTTTATAAACCCTTTTGAATTTGCCACCTGGTGTGAGAGTCATTCATTCAAAGGTCGAGAAATACTTTGAATTCACTATTCAGATATAGACTTATCAAGTGTTGTTGTTTCTTTTTCCTGGTTTCCAGATCGGCCAGTGAATTATTTATAATTTTAATAATCGATTTGGTGGTGCCCCGTATTTCTTAATTAATTAATATATAATTTGATTAATAAAGTTTAATTAAACATTAATCCAATTAAAGTGTAGTCTTAGTTTGCTACAGCATGATCGGACCTGGGTTCACCAAGACCCCTCAGGTCAGGTTTCGCACAGATTGCACTCTTTGAACACTTTCTATCACTCTTTAAAAATCACTCCATTCATTCTCTATGGCCACTGCTAGAGCGTGGCACTCTACCTTCAAGTCAAAAGCGATTAATTCACTTTTTCACTGAACAAACCTGTCTAAAACACTGATGCTTTCACCTAGAAACTCCATTTAAACTGCAAATGGTTGAGATACTTCCCCTTCATAAATCACCCAACTATTTCTTCCGTAAACAAATACTTTTTCGAGTTATGACGATTTGTTCGAGACTAGGGACTGAAACGTCTCTCATTCACAGCCATGTTAAATTTGGGAAATGCGAAGCACATTTTTTCAAAGTTTTATTTGTGTTTAACCTGTCATAACTTTGAGGATTTCTTGTCAATCCACATCATTTTATATTGCAGCGATCAGCAAGGGGTCCTCTCTCACACACACTTTTCAGATAATTGATTGGTTACATATTTTTCGAGTTACGACCATTTGTTTGAGAGGTCCAAAATGGCTTGAAACTCACTTCGTACACGGACATTCACTCCGTTTTTCGCGGAACAAACGTGTGTAAAATCATTATACTTTCACCTAGCAACTCCATTTCAATTTCAAATGGCAGAGATACTTCCCCTTCATGACACATCCAAATGTCTTGTCGTTCAACAAATTAGTTCTCCAGTTATGACCGTTTGTTTGACAGCTGTGACATGAAAGAAGACGAGTCTCCGTTCTGTTCTCTTCACACACACACGCAAGCCACGCCCACACGGACAGCAGATTGCACTGAAAGACGGCGCTTTTCGGGGCTGAACTTAGATTTGCATCAATATGTTTAATACGAAGGCTTGATCATTACTGTAAAATATTGTAATTAATTAAACAGTCCAAACCTTTAAGTCGGGTTATTCATCAGGCTTGGTCCCGGGTGGAATCTGAGGTGACATGTGATGCCCATCAGGCCCCAGAGAACCTTGGCTGGGCACTGGGGCCCCTGGCAGGCCAATGACCGTAACTCTGACATTTTTCTACCTACGGCCACGAAATTTGGCAGGGTTAATCACAGGTGCAATCTCAGGTGATTTGTGATGGCCATGGGGCCCATAAGGACCCCCTCTGGGCACTGGGGCCCCTGGCAGGCCAATGACTGTAACTCAGTTAGTTATTGACCTATGGCCATGAAATTCGGCAGGCTTGGTCCCGGGTCCAATCTGAGGTGACATTTTCTTCAAAACGAAAAAATAAATTTTCATTCTGTTACATCGTTACACATGAAAAGGAACAGAAAAATGAGGTAGAAATCTTCTGCAGCACGTTTTTGCACTGATCCAGACGAGAATGACCGTTTGTCAGAACGAATTGCACAAAACTGCATGTGTACATTGCCAAAATGATTTACACCATTTGCAAACAGCATTTTAACTTAGGGTGTCAGAGAAGCGTTTTTAGCGCTTCTTTACTGCTTTGAGCTGTTTGCATGAACTCTTATTTAAAAATGGTGCTTGACAGGCTGAAAAACAGTGAGAAAATGTAAGTACCTTACTTCAAAACGAAAAAAATACATTTTCATTCTGTTACATCGTTACACATGAAGAAGAACAGAAAAAATGAGGTAGAAATCTTCTGCAGCACGTTTTTGCACTGATCCAGACGAGAATGACCGTTTGTCAGAACGAATTGCACAAAACTGCATGTGTACATTGCCAAAATGACTTACACCATTTGCAAACAGCATTTTAACTTAGGGTGTCAGAGAAGCGTTTTTAGCGCTTCTTTACTGCTTTGAGCTGTTTGCATGAACTCTTATTTAAAAATGGTGCTTGACAGGCTGAAAACAGTGAGAAAATGTAAGTACCTTACTTCAAAACGAAAAAATACATTTTCATTCTGTTACATTGTTACACATGAAGAAGAACAGAAAATGAGGTAGAAATCTTCTGCAGCACGTTTTTGCACTGATCCAGACGAGAATGACCGTTTGTCAGAACGAATTGCACAAAAACTGCATGTGTACATTGCCAAAATGACTTACACCATTTCCATAATGACTTACACCATTTGCAAACAGCATTTTAGACGTTGGGTGTCAGAGAAGCGTTTTTAGCGCTTCTTTACTGCTTTGAGCTGTTTGCATGAACTCTTATTTAAAAATGGTGCTTGACAGGCTGAAAACAGTGAGAAAATGTAAGTACCTTACTTCAAAACAAAAAAATACATTTTCATTCTGTTACATCCTTACACATGAAGAAGAACAGAAAAATGAGGTAGAAATCTTCTGCAGCACGTTTTTGCACTGATCCAGACGAGAATGACCGTTTGTCTGAACGAATTACACAAAACTGCATGTGTACATTGCCATAATGACTTACAGCATCTGAAAACAGCATTTTAGACGTTGCGTGGCAGAAACGCGTTTTCACTGCTTTGAGCTGTTTGCATGAACTTTTAATCACCATAGTTGCTTGACAGGCTGAAACCATTAAAAACAGTGAGAAACCATAACTACCTTACTTCAAAACGAAAAAATACATTTTCAAACTATTAAATCTTTACACATGAAGACGAACAGAAAAACGAAATAGAAATCTTTTGCAGCACGTTTTTGCACTGATCCAGACGAGAATGACCGTTTGTCTGAACGAATTACACAAAACTGCATGTGTACATTGCCATGTTGCCTTACAGCATGTGAAAACAGCATTTTAGACGTTGCGTGGCAGAAACGCGTTTTCACTGCTTTTAGCTGTTTGCATGAACTCTTAATCACCATAGTTGATTAACAGGTTGAAAACATTGAAAACAGTAAGACAATCTAATTACATTGTTTCAAGACGAAAAAATACATTTTGAAACTCTTACATCTTTATATTGAAGAAGAACTGAAAAAGAGTTAGAACAATCTTGCAGCAGGTTGTTGCACTGATCCAGAAAAGAATTACGGTTTGTCTGAACAAATTACACAAAGCTGCATGTGTACATTGCAATGTTGTCGTGCAGCATCTGAAAACACCATTTTGACTTAGCGTGGCAAAGAAGCGTATTTGATGCTTTCAGCTGTTTGCATGAACTCGCAATCACCGTAGTTGCTTAACAGGCTGAAAACATATAAAACAGCAAGAAAATGTAACAACGTTATTTCAAAACGAAAAAATACATTTTGAAACTATTACATCTTTGCATGTGAAGAAGAACAGAAAAATGATAAACAACTGTCCTGCAGCACCTTTTTGCACTGTTACCAAAAAACAGAATTTGTCTTCTGAATGACTTGTATAAGACTGCATGTGTACATTGCCGTGCTCTCTTACAGCATCTGATAACAGCATTTTGACTTAGCGTGGCAGAGAAGCGTTTTTGCTGCTTTGAGCTGGTTGCATGAACTCTTAATCACCATGGTTGATTAACAGGTTGTAAACATTGAAAACAGTAAGACAATCTAATTACATTATTTCAAGATGAAAAAATACATTTTCAAACTCTTACATCCTTACATGTGAAGAAGAACAGAAAAATGATAAACAACTTTCCTGCAGCACCTTTTTGCACTGTTACCAAAAAATCAGAATTTGTCCTCTGAAACACTTGCATAAGATTTTGACTTAGCGTGGCAGAAAAGCGTTTTTGCTGCTTTGAGTTGGTTGCATGTACTCGCAATCATCGTAGTTGCTTAATGTTATAGAATGTCATCCCAGTTGCAATATATTTCGAATTCCACTTGCAATATATATAATGATATAGATGTCACGACACACACACGCCGGGTAGGAATCAGTTGCAGGTTTAATGATTATCGTAATCCCATAATCAAGGTGAGTAAACAGTCCAGGGTCAGATAGTCCAGGGTCAAATCTATATTATCACGGCAAACAAAGCAGTAGGAAAAGGCAAAACTCGAGAGTCGGGATACAAAACAGAAGTCAAAAACCATGTAAATCCAAGTATCAAAAGAACGCTCAGAATCGCAGATAATAATACTAACGAGACCTGCAACGAGTGTTTGAATCTGCCGCACTTAAATAGGTCAGAAGATGGCCGATTGCCGTAAGTGACGGTCTCAGAATCCAGGTGATAACTCCCTCTGCTGTTGCGCCGCGGGACATAACCCCCCCCCCCCCCCATCGGCTGAAACCTGCTTTTCCTGGGACGCCCTTGGAACTGGACGCTCTAGGTGTTCCTGATGGAAGGTGTCAATGAGGGAGGGGTCAAGTATGTCGCTAGCAGGTACCCATGACCTCTCCTGAGGACCGTACCCCTCCCAATCCACTAGGTAGAGCAGTCGACCAGCTCACCGCTTCGAGTCCAACAGGCTCTTGACTTAGTAAGCAGGTGCGCCCTCCACGTCCAATGGTGGCGGGGGTTCCGTTGTCTCAGAGGATGGCTGGGAGGCAGAAATCACAGGTTTCAGCAGAGAAACATGAAAGGTTTCATGTTTCTCTGCGGTAAGATGCAGGTATGCGGTAAGATGCAGGTAACTGAAGTCGGCAGGCCATGGGGGTTAACCTGTTTCAGGATCTTGAAAAGACCAATGAATTTCAGACTGACTTTCTTACTTGGTAGACACAGCTTTAAGTCACGGGTAGAGAGCCACACCATCTGTCCTGGCTGGAAGGTGGAAATCGGGCGTCGGCGCTGGTTGGCCTGTAGTTGCTGACGACATACAGCTCGCTGTACCCCGTTTCCGAGTTGTTCTTGCCGGGTAGTCCGGTTAATGTGCCGCTAGTCATTTTGTCCTCGTCGGTTAGCCCTGTTTCCGACTCACTCTTGCTTTGTAGTTTGGTAAGTGAGCCACTGACCGCTATGTCCACGCCGTTTAGCCCCTCTTCCGAACCGTCAGCAATGCTTAGCTTGGTTGATGAGTTGCTAACTGCATGGCCCTCGCCGTTTAGCCCTGATTCCGAGTCTATAGCTACTCTGAGCTCTGTCGTTGGGCCGCTAAAAGCCCCGTTCGCATGGCTTAGCCTTGCTCTTGAGCCATTAGTGATACCTTGCTCGGTTGTTGAGCGCGCTAGCTCTGCTTTGAGCAGTCCCTCTGTCCCGTGTCAGAGCTTTCTGAGCTTCTCAGTCCCGTGTCAGGACCTTCTGAGCCTTTCAGCCCTGTGTCTGGGCCCTGAGGGTCCTTCCGTCCTGGATCTGAGCACCTCGCGCTATGTATCTTGTTGCCCAAGCCCGCTTGCCCCGTCTCCGAGCTGGTTCCACGGGTCTGTTTCGCCTTCCAAGCCATTTACGCACCTCGGCTTGGTGGATGAGCTGCTAGCTGTTTTATTTGCACAGCTCAGCTTGGATGATGAGCCGCGGGCCGCCTCATCCTCACGTGTTAGACCCGCGTCCGAGTCGTTTGCGCCACTCAGCTCAGTTGAAGAGCCATTAACCGCCTGGCCTTCACCGTTTAGCCCCGTGTTTGAACACGCCAGTTCTGGGTCCAAGTCGGTCGTGTCGCCTTGTCCCATAGCTGTGCTGGTTAGAGGTCTGCCCATGGTTGCAGGGTCTCCTGAGTTTGGGGCTGGGCACGTCATGACGCCATCAGCTCCTGTGCCTACGTCAAGGTCGTCAACCCCAGTACCAGCACCAAGGGCATCAGCTCCGGTGTCTGCGCCGACGACATCAGCTCCTGTGCCAGCACCAAGGTCGTCAGCGCGGGTGTTCGTGCCCAGGTCGTCTGCCCACTGCACACTCAAGTCAAGCCAGGCCATTGGGGAGGCCATCATGCCAAGTCAAGTCGTCCCGAGAGTTATCAAGTCAAGTCTGACCATCCCAGGGGCCTTCAAGTCAAGTCAGGCCAACGTAGGGGCCGCCATGCCAAGTCAATTCGTCCCAGGAGCTATCAAGCCAAGTCAGGCTGTCCTGGGGGCCGTCAAGCCAAGTCAGGCTGTCCCGGGGGCCGTCAAGCCAAGTCAGGCCGTTTCAGGGGCCTTCAAGTCTTCAGAGGCCGTCCCGGAGGCCGGCAAGTCTCCAGAGGCCGTCCCGGGGGCCGGCAAGTCTCCAGAGGCTGTCCCGGAGGTCATCAAGTCTCCAGAGATCTTCCTGGAGGCCATCAAGTCCAGCGAGGCCATACAAGAGGCCGTCAAGTCAAGAGAGGCCGTACAGAAGGCCATCAAGTCCAGGGAGGCCGTCAAGCCAAAGAAGGTCTTCCTGATGGCCGTCAAGTTCCCTGAAGCCTCATAGAAAGCCGTCATGACTCCAGAGGCCTCTCAGGGGGCCGTCATGTCCCAAGAGGCTTCCCAGAAGGTTGTCACGTCTCCAGAGGCCTTCCAGAGAGCCGTCAAGTCTGCTGAGACCCTCCAGAGGGCCGATTAGTCTCCAGAAGCCGCCCAGGAGGCCGTCCTATCCTGCCAGGCCTTTCTGGAGACCGCCTGTTCCAGAGGGGGCCTGCCAGAGGTCCCGTGTTCCAGAGGGGCCCTCCTGAGGTCCCATGTCCAAGGGGGACCGTGCCAGAGGACCTGCGTTCCAGAGGGGGTCTGCCAGAGGGCCTCCGCCGGATGTGCCTGCGCACCCCTGGGGGGGGGCGGCAGTCCGTGGACGGACTCCTTGGGGGGGTACTGTCTCGGTTTTTTCTTTTTGTTCTGCGAATTGTGGCCGTGGACTACAATCCCCACAATTCGCCACGGTTTCCAATATAGCGGCGCATTGATTATTGCCGGTTGTATTGCGTTGGCGGGGTTACATTTTATTCATTTATTTTGGTTAATTGCTGCCATGCTGGGGGTGTTGTATTTAAGTTTCTGTTTTTCCCCGGTCGCATCGAGATCGAGGGAGATTATCAATTGTCTTGTATGTCTTACAATTGCTCCCACGGTTGATTTATTCACTCCAACCTGCTTGCTTATTGTAGATTCACTCTTCCCAGCCTGGTGCAGGTCTACAATTTCCTTCCTGGTGTCCTTCGACAGCTCTTTGGTCTTGGTCATGGTTGAGTTTGGAGTCTGACTGTATGAGGCTGTGGACAGGTGTCTTTTATACAGATAACCAGGTAACACAGGTTCCATTAATACAGGTAACGAGTGGAGGACAGAAGAGATTCTTAAAGAAGAAGTTACAGGTCTGTGAGAGCCAGAAATCTTGCTTGTTTGTGGGTGACCAAATACTTATTTTCCACCATGATTTACAATTAAAAATTCTTTAAAAATCCTACACTGTGAAGTTGAGGAGTTGTGGAGTTGAAGTGTACTTGTGATGAAAATTACAGAACTCTCTCAACTCTCTCACCAAATACTTTTTTGCCCCACTGTAAATTGTGGACCTCTATTCGACGCCATGTCCTCGGGGATACCATAGAATCTGAATACCTGGTTAAACAAACACTCAGCTATCTCCAAAGCTGTAGGCAACTTAGCAAGGGGTATTAGACGGCAAGTTTTGGAAAACCGGTCTACAATAACCAGAATGGTGGTCATACCTTGCAATGGCGGAAGGTCAGTTATGAAATCGATCCCCAGATGAGACCACGGGCATCTTGGGACAGGCAATGGCTCCAACAGTCCTGCAGGTAGCTGGCAGGATGCCTTAGACTCTGTGCAAACTGAACAGGAGCTTACCACCATTTGCACATTCTTACTCAGGCCCTTCCACCAGTAGCGATTCTCTACCAGTTCCTGGGTTCTTCTCACTCCGGGGTGACCTGAGCTGGGGTTACAGTGGATAGAGTTAATCCGTTCCTTGCGCATACTGGAGGGAACGAACTCACGATCAGGTGGGCAGTCAACTGGCGGGGTTTCCCTGGCCTGTTCCTGCTGAATCTGATCGGAGATCTCCCAGTGGATGGGCCTTACTATGCAGTCCGGTGTTAAGATGGTGGAGGGGTTTTCTTCCACTTTCTCCGCCTCCCACAGTCGAAACAGAGCGTCCGCCTTTCCATTCTTGAACCCTGGTGATAAGACAAGGTAAAATCGAAACGGGAAAAGAACATGGCCCACCTGGCTTGTCTGGGGTTGAGTCTTCTGGTGGCTCATAGGTACTCCAAGTTCTTTTGATCCGTTAATACCAGGAACGGAAATTTGGCCCCCTCCAACCACTGTCGCCACTCTTCGAAGACCAGCTTCATGGCCAGTAACTCTCTGTTACTGACATCATAATTGCATTCCACCGCACTGAGCTTGCGGGAAAAGAACGCACACAGATGTAGTTTGGAAGGTGAACCGACTCTCTGAGAAAGAACTGCTCCCACGCCAGTGGAGAAGGCGTCCACCTCAAGGACAAAAGAGAGTTCCGGACTGAGGTGAACAAGGATGGGGGCTGAGGCAAACTTGCTCTTAAGAGCCTGGAAAGCTGCTTGACCTTGACATGCACACAGTTCGTATTAATGTCAGGTAGAATTGGGTCACTCACCTCCTCAGAGCCGGCGCCCCCTGGTCATAGGGGACAGACCACACACTGATGACCGGCCTCCCCGCAGTACAAGCAGAGGCATTTCTGCAGGCGACGACATCTCTCTTGTGGGGTGAGGTGCGTTCTCTCTGGTTCCATAGATAGGTTCTGGATCATGTTCCTCGGTCTCGGGAGCAAACTCCCCATGGTGTCGCGAACGCATAAATTGTCGAGGATAATAGCGTGGAGTATGAAGGCGTCCAGGCTCAAGGTGGCACCTCGGATGGCCATTTCCACTCGTAGTTTGGGTCGAAGCCCCTTCTTAAACATAGTGAAGAGTGCGGGTTCATTCCATCCGCTCCCAGCTGCCACTGTTCTGAACTCCAGGGCATATTCTGCAGCCCTACGTCTTCCCCGTCGGAGTGAGCAGAGAGTCATACCTACGTCACGTTCCGCCGCGGGGTGATCAAACACCTCCCGAAACAGTGAATAAAATCTTTTCTTTGAAGTCAGAGCGTCGCTACCCTGTGTCCATAAAGCCGTCGCCCATTGCTTAGCTTTGCCTGTAAGTAAGGAGATCACAAAGTGAATCTTGTCCGAGAGAGGAATTGTTCCAGGTGATGTTCTATATAAATGCTACATTGCATCAGAAACTCTTTAGCGAACCGTCATACCTTTCGGGCAGGGCCACGTGTACCGGTGCAGAGGCCGATTGGGGTATCGTAATGGCAGCAGATGCTCCTCCGGTAGGGCTAGCCATGGTGCTGGGCGGTTCTGTGCGTTCCGGCAGCGGGGAGCCGTACAGAGGAGCTCTTGAACCAGTCAGGCAATCTCCTTCATTTTCTGCTCCTGCTTGCTGAGCCGGTCGGCTAAACCTGCTGATTCCATAATGTGGCGTGGTCTTCTGCCACGACCCACACGCTAGGTAGGAATCAGTTGCAGGTTTAATGATCGTAATCCGATAATTAAAGAGAGTAAACAGTCCAGGGTCAGATACCAGCAAATCTATATGATCACGGCGAACAAAGCAGTAGGGAAAGGCAAAACTCGAGAATCGGGATACAAAACAGAAGTCAAAAACCATGTAAATCCAAGTATCAAGAGAATGCTCAGAATTGCAGATAATAATACTAACGAGACCTCGCAACCAGTGTTTAATAGGTCAAACTTAAATAGGTCAAAAGATTTGCTGGAAGTGACGGTCTCAGAATTCAGGTGATAACTCCCTCTGCTGTTGCGGCGCGGGATGTCATCCCAATTGCAATATATTTTAAATCCCAATTGCAATATATTTAATTAATGTAATAGAATGTTATCCCACTTGCAATATATTTTAAATCCCATTGACAATATAATGAATGGATGAAAAATATACAGGTTTTAGAAGATACAGTGGTGCTTGAAATTTTGTAGGGCAGGATCCCACAGACTGAAGACGGAGGCAATCGAACGAAGTTTGTGCCGACGTTGTCCGAGCCGCCCGGGGGCGCTAGAGTGCAGTCAGTGGGTCTGGGGGGGGGGGGTGTTGGGGACCCTATTCTGGGGCCAAACAAGCGACATCGGAATTCCAATATGTTTGATGCCCATTGAATATATTGGAACTGGGACGACCATGGCTCCACCCACCGGTGTAGTAGAGCCGGACGGGTCGTGGGCCCTGATTGGCCTCAGAGCGGGGACCCAGGGAACTGAAGGCGAAGGCCGTCTGGGTCGACGCTGGCCGGGCCTGCTGGGGGTGCTACAGGGTAATCGGGGGGTCGGGGGCACCTCCCAAGCCCATTTGGGGTCCGATCGGATGATGTCCCGATTCCAACGGACATATAGTATATGGGGACTGGGACGGGACGGGTCCCGGGGTCCAAGTGGGCAGAGGCCCGATGCCCATATATTTGACTTCAGTAGGATATATGTGCCAGAAGTTGAATCTGTTCATCTGGACATAAATTTTGTCGGAGAAATGTTTCGTCACTCATCTAAGTGACTTCTTCAGTCTCAGCAGTTGGAAAACGTCCCCAATCTTGTATACAGCACCTTTGCATAACGACTGGTACCAGCACCATTGCATAACAATGGAACCGATGATCAGTTTAATATGCATATTGACATATCCATTCAATAAAATGGCCCATTGCCATTCACACAGGATTGGGGGGAAAAGGGGGGCTGCGATAGCTTCCGTTGTAGAGGTGAGAGGTGTACTTGAGGCCCCCTCCTCGGTTCAGGGATGGACGTTCCCTTTTTACAAAAATGGCTTCTTTTACTCCGCATTCAAACCATCGTTCCTCCCTATCAAGGATCTGCACGTCTTCATCCTTGAAAGAGTGGCCACTGGCCTATAGGTGGGTGTAAAGCGCAGAGTCCTGACCTGATGAGGTACCTCTTCTATGTTGTGCCATCCGTTTCGCCAGTGGCTGTTTGGTTTCCCCGATGTACAATTCCTGGCAATCCTCCTGGCAATTCACAGCGTACACTAAATTACTCTGTTTGTGCTGGGGGACCCGATCCTTGGGGTGGACCAGTTTCTGGCGTAGCGTGTTTTGGGCTTTGAAAGCCACTGAGATGCGGTGTTTGGCAAATATGCATCTCAATTGTTCTGATGTTCCTGCCACATATGGAATCACCACTGGTTTACACTTAGACTGCGGTTGTTGTTCTCCTCTCATCGATCTGCTGGAGCACTGTTTGGGCGTCTTACCGGCTTTGACAAAGGCCCAGTTTGGATAACCACATTTGCCCAGGGCCTGCTTAATGTGAGATTTCTCTCCATCCTTGGCCGCTGTGTCAGTGGGGACGCTGTCTGCTTGGTGGTACAGTGTCCTGATGACTCCTAGTTTGTGCCTCGGATGATGAGAGTCAAACCTTATGTACTGATCCGTATGTGTTGGCTTACGGTAAACATCGACTTTCAATCGTCCCCCATCTCCAATCACAACTTCACAATACAAGAAGGCTAACCTCCCTGGTGAACTTAATGTGTTTGTCCACTGAGTTGATGTGGTCGGTGAAATGTGGCACTTCCTGAGATTTAAGTTTAACCCAGGTGTCATCCACATATCTGAACCAATGGCTGGGTGGTGTTCCTGAATAGGATATTAGTGCCTTCTTTTCCACTTCTTTTCCATATACAGGTTGGCCACAATAGGTGAAACTGGGGAGCCCATGGCGCACCAATGTTTCTGCCTATAGTACTGCTCTCTGTATGTGAAATAGGTTGATTGAAGACTCAGCTCCAGAAGCAAACACACCTGGTCCGAGTTAAGGGTGGTCCTATTGCTGAGAGTGGGGTCATCCTGTAGTTTCACTCGGACTACCTCTACTGCCTCAGCAACTGGAACGCATGTGAAGAGAGATGTGACATCAAACGAGACCATTGTTTCATCCGTCTCCATAATAACGTCCCTCACCTTTTCTATGAAATCCATGGTGTTCTGGATGTGATGATCCGTGCTGCCTACCAACGGGTTGAGGATTGATGCCAGAAACTTGGCGATGTTGTAGGTCACGGAGTTGATCATACACACAATGGGCCGCAATGGCACATCCTGTTTATGTATCTTAGGTAAACCATACAGACTAGGTGTAGCCTCCCCTGGGTATAATCTGTGGTACAGAGGCCGGTCTATAGCTTTGTCCTGTTCTAAAAACTTCAGACAATCTATCACCTTTCTTTCTTGGTCCCCCATACCAGGAATCTCATTTCAGGGGGCTCATAAGTTGTTAGTGGTCTCTAAGGAGAGTCAATAACTTTCGTCATGCTAAGTCCTGTCTGGTTTAAAAGAAAATAGTGCACCTACCTTTGGTCCACGGAAAGAGTAATGATGTCATTATCTTTACTGAGAGTCGTGAGTGCATTCCTTTCCTCTCTGCTGATGTTGGACGGCGGTGGCTTAGCATTGCTAAGGCAGGCTGAAACTTTCATTCGCAGTTGTTCTGCTTCCATGTCTGCGATGTTGTTGTTGTGGATTTCTGTTTCCGTGGCTGTAATCAGTTCCACTAGTGGTATTTGCCTCGGCGTCACAGCAAAATTCAGCCCCTTAGCCAAGATGTCTTTCTCCGCCTGGGTGAGTTGTCTGTCAGACAAGTTCTTCACCCACTTGTCCACATCCACAGGTTGTGTCTGTCCTCCGTCTCTCTTCCAGCCTTTGAGAGTGTCATCCGTCCACCAGTGTTTCTGGTGTGCAGCAAGAAGATTGAACTTCTTCTGCTGCCTAGTTTTCGACTTTTCATGTTGTGCTAACCGAGCCTTTTCTGTGAAGTTGATCACACGTTGAAGGGTGATCTCATCTAGACATGATGTAAGTCTCTGTTGGATGTGTTCCTTTCTGACTTTCAAAACATCAATGGTGAAGTTGGTTTGTCTCACTCGTTCATTCAGCAGCTGGTTCTGTGCCTTCTGGAGGATCTTGTTAGCCCGGTGGCCCTTTACTGAAGATTTCATGTACAGACTCTTAGGAGTGATCCCATTCTGTCTGCATCTGAGGTTGAATCTCAGGTGGTTCTTGTAATCAGCCATCTTACGAGCTGTTTGTTCATACTCTCGTACAAGTTTAAGGCAATCTTTGCCAAATTGAGTCAAATCGTCTTGATGCATAATAATCCAGGTAAGAAAATCCCAGAAGTTGAATCTGTTCATCTGGACATAAATTTTGTCGGAGAAACGTTTCGTCACTCATCTAAGTCACTTCTTCAGTCTCAGCAGTTGGAAAACTTCCCCAATCTTATATACAGCACCTTTGCATAACGACTGGTACCAGCACCATTGCATAACAGTGGGACCGGTGATCAGTTTAATATGCAGACTGACATAGCCATTAATGACAATGGCCACATGTGCCATTCACACAGGATTGGGGAAGGGCTGGGATATACGTGTTTGAGCACGTAGGATCCAGTGGGGCAAAAAAGTATTTAGTCAGCCACTGATTGCGCAAGTTCTCCTACTTAGAAAGATGAGTTTTGTAATTTTCATCATAGGTACATTTTAACTATGAGATACAAAATGAGAGAAAAAAAATCCAGGAAATCACATTAAAGGATTTTTAAAGAATTTCATTGTAAATCATGGTGGAAAATAAGTATTTGGTCACCACAAGCAAGCAAGATTTCTGGCTCTCACAGCCCTGTAACTTCTTCTTTAAGAAGCTCTTCTGTCCTCCACTCGTTACCTTTATTAATGGCACCTGTTTGACCTCGTTATCTGTATAATAGAAACCTGTCCACAGCCTCAAACAGTCAGACTCCAAACTGAACCATGGCCAAAACCAAAGAGCTGTCGAAGGACACCAGGAAGAAAATTGTAGATCTGCACCTGGCTGGGAAGAGTGAATCTACAAAAGGCAAGCAGGTTGGTGTGAATAAATCAACTGTGGGAGCAATTGTAAGAAACTGGAAGACATACAAGACCATTGATAACCTCCCTCGATCTGGGGCCACATGGAAGATCTCATTTCATGGGGTAAAAATGATCACAAGAACGGTGAGCAAAAATCCCAGAACTACACGGAGGGACCTGAGGAATGACCTGCAGACTGCAGGGACCAAAGTAACAAAGGCTACCATCAGTAACACGCTATGCCGAGAGTGACTGTTGAGTTTGCTTAAGCCAGTACATTCAGTCAGCATGCTCTGCATGTTTGTTTGTAACACCGTTACAACAAATTAATAAAATGGTAGATGAAGGAAAGAAAAGGACTGAATGACTGAATGTAATAAAATTTCTGGCTGGGAAAGACGGGAGTAGATAGGACATCATTAATAAAATGTATATAGTGTTAGTAAGGTCAGAAATAGATTATGGAAGTGTGACATAATTCAGCAAAAAAAGTCATTTAAAACTCTTAAACTCTTAGATATACTTCGATAAAAAGCTTTAACAGCTGCGGAGCAGTAAGAACTTCACTCTTACTTCACCTTTGCGTTACAAATGCAAAGAGGGGAAAGTTCCCTGAGGATACGTAGAGCGGCCTTGTCGTTAGCACATCGGGTGAATTTGAAAGGGCAGGATGAGGTGCACCGTGGTGTAGTGTATTACACTATTCCTGTAATTGTTGGCATAGTCCAAGTAAAAGTTTTGGCTGTAGAAAATGTGAGGCTACGATCCTGGGCTTCTAGTATCACTGGCAAGAGCAGTGGTCCCATGTAAATGCCTATGCCAATTGTAGATATTTCTCACGCTCCAGGTAATTACCCCGGTTTTTCTGCTGTTTATCCCTGCTGACGTTCGGGGCGGATTATTGTGTGCTCCGGTCACATCTGAGCCCTCCACGTTCTCCTGTTGGTTCCACATCCTCCTTGGATACCTGTGCTGCGTTCACGACCGCCTTGGATACCGGTGTTGCGGTCCCGTCCGCTCTGTATAACCCGTGTTCCTGTTCTGTCAGTGTTGTAGGCTTGTGTACTTCTGCGTCCGCCTCTGTGTTCTTCCCGCGGCTGCATCCACATTATGTTCGCCAGTTTTTGGTTTCGCACCCATTTTCTTTTTGTTTCCCACGTGATTTCCAGCTCTGCCTGTTTTCTGTTTCCCACCTGTTTTCCGGCTACACCCGTTTTCCATTTCCCACATGTTTTCCGGTTCCGCCGGTTTTTAGTTCCGCACCCGTCTTCTGGCTCTGCCAGTTTTGTTTGCTGTTTTTCCTCTTTGTTGGTTAGTTCTTTAAATAAACCTTTTCCCTTTTTTTTGCTGAACCTGCACGCGTCTCTCTCTTTTGTCAGTCTGAGGCTACGTTACAGAATAACCCGCCTCCATGGAGACAGCGGGTTCTAGTTTAGTTTCAGCTCTGTCAGTCAGATTCAGTGGAGATTTGGATCTTTGTCAGCGGGTCATCTCCCAATGCACAGAATTTTTTCCCATGCCCAGGTTTTGTTTGTTGTTTCATGTCTCACGGGTAGGCCGTTGCAATGGGCTTCCAACGTGTGGCCCAGGGCTCAAGCTGGGACTGGTGAGCAAATGTTGGAGCCAATTTTTGGCCCCTCGTCTGAGAAGGTCCAGGAGGACACTGTACCTCATTCGTCTGCTTCAAGCTCAAAGCTGAGGCGTCAGTCCAAACCTCAGTTCATCCACCATCTGCGGGATGCTCCCCTAGTTAGCTGTTCTAGGGTTATAGCCTGCACAAGACCTTAGTTCCTTCCATTACTGGTACGGAAGATGTTGCTACATGAACCTGTCCAGGAGGCCCTGTAGCTCAGTACCTGAGTGCTTAGCGCTTTGTATCTCAGTACCTGAGAAGTTAGTGCCATGTAGCACAGTACCTGAGCCATTAGTGCCCAGTAGCTCGGTACCTGAGCATGTTAGCTCCATATCTGAGCATGCTAACTCCTTATCTGAGCATGCCAAGCCTCTTAGCTCCATAGATGAGCTGTTAGCGCCCAGTAGCTCGGTACCTGAGCATGTTAGTTTCGTACCCGAGCATCTTAGCTCCTTACCTGAATTCATTAGCTCTGTATATGAGCAGTTAGCGCCGCACAGTTTTGTACCTGAGTCGGATTGCGCCTCTTAGTTCCGTATCTGCATTCGTTAGCTCCGTATTCGAACCTTTAGCGCTACTTGACACCGTATCTGAGCACGCTGTGCCCTTTAGTTTCGTACTCAAGCACGGTAGCTCCGTACCCGAGTTCGAAGGGCCTTTTGTTTCCATACCTGAGCATGTCGAGCCATCTAGTGCCGTATTGGTGTCCGCCGCACTGCTTAGCTCCCTATATATGCCATCAGGGCCGTTTAGCTCGGTATCTGAGCATGACCCGCCGCCTACTTCTGTACCTGAACGAGACGTGACTCTGTTTCTTATCAGAGCTGGCTGTGCCAACCCCTGCACCATGGACATTTGCGGCGACCCCTGCACCACATTTGCGCTGAGGACATCAGCGCCAGTGCCAGCGTCGAGGACGTCAGCGCCTGTGCCTGCCCTGAGAAAGTCTGTGCTAGAGTCCAGCCCAGAGGCCATTTGTTCCTGAGAGGGCTGTACAGAGACCGTTTCTTCCTGAGAGGCCTTCTCAGAGGTCGTCTGTTCCTGTGAGGCCTTCCCAGAAGTTGTCTGTTCCTGAGACGCCTGCCCAGAGGCCATCTGTTCCCATGAGGCCTTCCCAGAGGCTGCCTGTTCCCGAGATGCCTGCCTACAGGCCGTCTGTTCTCGAGAGACATGCCCAGAGGCCGCCTGTTCCCGGGGATCCATAGGGAACAGTCAAGTGAATTAGGTTGCAATATTCTTGCCATATTCTTGTGATGGTATCCTATCTCTTTCAATTACCTGATATTTATGTGCTAGTTGCATGCCCTCTCATTATCTTAGAAACTCCTTCCTTTTTCCTTCCATGTTTTAAACAACATTTCCTTTTGTCCCTCTATTTGAGAGATAGATTGCTGAAAGCACTTGTTTGCCTTAGACATATTTCATCACTTCCTTTGCTCTTTTTATTGTGTGTGCATTGTCTTCAGTTTCTTGATGTCCATAAGGAGAAGATTGAGAGTGTGGGCAAGCCAATAACAGCCAATGGTTGTTATATGAGGCTATGCTTCCTCCACTTATGCCCAGGCAGCTTTCATATTTTGGGTATTGTCTGTTACAACTGCATAAACCTTGTCTGACCCAAGATCACTGACCACTGCTTTCAGCTGTTCATCGATGTAGGTAACGTGGCAAAAAAATGTTGAAAGAAGTAAGAAAGGGACATTGAACTACATTGAACACTGGCAGGAAAATGCATGAATTATTATGAAAAGGAAACAGTAGAGCACAAAAGGACAAAAGGAAATGTTGTTTAAAACATTGAAGGAAAAAGGAAGGAGTTTCTAAGATATTGAGAGGGCATGTGACTAGCACATACATAAAATATGGAAAAACACTTTGCTCTACAAACTAGACTTTGCTCTTATTATTTGGAAACAGAGATGGAAACAGTAAAGCACCAACTAATGGACTGACAAAGATATGGGGATAAAAGAACGAAATTAATAACATACACAAGGAGTCAAAATATCACAGTAGAGAAACTGCTTGGAAATATAAATAAGAAAGCGTATAACCTCTTAACTAACCTCCTAACTATGTTAAAGAACACAGGATTAATGGAGAGAATTTAGTTATAGATATAGAATCTAGATATTGTATAGCCTATATTGCTGACAAGCGCCTGTCCGCTCTCCAGTCCAGTTGATGGCGGTAAATGTACCTAAATGTTAGTCTTCCAAACGCCCCCCCCACCAAGTACAAGAAGAAGTAACGTAGCAGAAATCTTCGCGTGTGTAATGTTAACTCCTACCATCGTTACCATACCATACGTGATGAAATGTATTGTTATAAAATGTGATGTAGATGGAAACTATTGATTCTTATGTAGCCCAAGTGCTATGCCAAAGTTTAATGACTAAAATCATAAAATATTCTTTAACGGATTGTTACGTACCCGTTAGCTAGTCGAGGGTAGACGTGTAAAGCTTTGTGAGGCTAAGAAGAATTAGGATTTACCGAAGTCTTTAAGTCCCACAGAGATCGCATTGGATTTGTTTTCTTAAACCTCAGGTAAGGTTTTCTATGTTAATTTTTTACTACTAAATATACAAGACTGTAGCAGTGATACATGCAAGAAAGACGATTGTTCTGTGTACAATGTATCGTTTGTAACTTGTGCTAATTTGCCAGTTAAAGTAACCATAGTATCTAAACCACGGTAAAGTTAGTTTTATTTTCGATATTCGTTTTTTCGATTTTATTAACTTTTGAACGCCTTATGGTAGCCAGTAAACACTTACATATTCAAGACAGTACGATCAGAGAGAACGATGCACACCGTTCCTTTTTGCGGTTTGGATGACATTTTACGTTCCCGTCTTTTTGTTTTAATAACTGAGAAACGCAGAGCACATTTACAATCAGAATACAATGCATACGTTTTTACACCACGCCTACAACTATGCACACGAATTTGTGGTCCTCCAAATTCCGAATATGTCTCAGATCCACAAAGGCCTTTTTACCAGATGGATGCTGGTATGTGCTGACCAGACAAAACAGTGATAACTTCGTAAGCGTTGTTGATCTCCTCTGGGGAGACTGTGCGTTTATTATATTTTGGGGTCAAGCATGTGTGCTGCTGCATGTATTGGGTTCATGCAGAATTTTGCCACGTCTCCATTAATTGTTCCACTACCTTTTTACTCTGCTTTGAGGAATTGAAAATGGGCAGAGCCATTTGGATTTGCTGCTTAAGATCAACAAAAAGGTACTTGACATCTGAAAAGATGGAACCATTCCCCTTGATGTTGGTGATGGCTGCTGCTATGGGTTTGAGGATTGTGAGACTTCCAGTTAGTCTGTCCCAAAACACATAATCCAAGATAATTCTTTTACATCACTTTCGATGCCTGCAGTCTGACATATGGCCATCTGTTACAGAGACTCCCTTCTCTCCAGTAGACTTTCATACATGATGACAACTCCACTTTGTGTGTTGGTGGGAAGTTTCAGTGTGGTACTCCTCTTCTTATCCCTTTGCTTTGAGAGAGAGATTACTGAATGCACTTGTTTGCCTTGGACATATTTCATCACCTCTTTTTATTGTGTGCGTTGTCTTCAGTTCCTTGATGTCCTTAAGGAGAAGATTGAGAGTGTGGGCAAGCCAATAACAGCCAGTGGTTGTTATATGAGGCTATGCTTCCTCCACTTATGCCCAGGCAGCTTTCATATTTTGGGTATTGTCTGTTACAACTGCATAAACCTTGTCTGGCCCAAGGTCACTGACCACTGCTTTCAGCTGTTCATCGATGTAGGTACCTGTGTGCTGGTTGTCTTTTGTGTCTATGCAGAGTAGGTTGCAGAGTAGTGGCAATGAAACTGATAATTGATTGACCATACATTCGATATGATTGAAATGCAGTCTGTCCCATGAATGGTGTATGTGACCTTGGCTTGCACCCTGTTAAATTTATGAAGCAAATGAGTTGATAAAGCATGTCTGGTTGGAGGGATGTATGCTGGTCGGACAGTGCTGAAAAACCTCTTCCAGTAGACATTTGATGGCAACATCAGTGTTGAGTCAGTTGCATAAGTTGCTCGAGTAAAACACTCATCTGGATTCTTCTGGGTTATTGCATCCACTGAATCAAAGAATGCTCTCATTGGATTAGATTAGATTCAACTTTATTGTCACTGTGCAGAGTACGAATACAAAGCCTATGAAATGCATTTAGCATCTAACCATACAAACGTACATGTATGTAAAAAGATATGTAAATGTGCAAATGAGTAGACTGCTGTACAGTGTTTGCAGCATATATACAGATCATTTGTGCAAGGTAGTGCAAATATTAAGAATAGCACAGATGCAAAAAGTACAGAATAGTGCAGTAATGAGTGCAGTTATGCTTTAGATGAAGCATTTAGCAGGGTTACCGCCTCATGGAAGAAACTCTTCCTTAACCTGCTGGCGCAGGAACATAGGCTTCTGTAATGCCTGCCAGATGGAAGGAGGGTGAACAGTCTGTGGTTGGGGTGGCAGACATCCTTGATGATGCTACTAAACCTGCTTAGACAGCGCTTGTGGTAAATGGACTTAATGGTGTGTAATGGGGCACCGATGATCCGTTGGGCAGTTTTCACCACCCGCTGGAGATCTGCCCGATCTGATGCAGAGCAGTTGTCATACCATACAGAGATGCCGTTTGTGAGGATGCTCTCAATGGTACAGCGGTAGAGGTCCACCAATATTCTGGGATCTAAGTGCTTTCTTAAGCATCCTTAGAAAGTAGAGGCGCTGTTGTGCCTTTTTTACCAGGATAGAGGACTTAAGTGACCACCTGAGATCATCAGAGATGTGGGTGCCAAGGAACTTGAAACTTGACACTCTCTCTACAACGTCTCCATTGATGAGGATGGGTTGGTGTGAGAGGCACTTAGTCTGTCTGAAGTCCACGATGATCTCCTTGGTCTTCAGGGTGTTAAGTGCCAGGCTATTGTTGGTACACCACACAGCTAAGTGATGAACCTCCTCCCTGTAGGCCGTCTCATCATTGTCTCTGATCAGACCTACCACCGTGGTATCATCTGCGAACTTGATTATGCTGTTGGAGTCATAAACAGGATCATGGGTGAACAGGGAGTACAGAACAGGGCTCAGCACGCAGCCCTGTGGCATGCCAGTGTTCAGGGTAATGGAGGAAGAGGTGAGGTTACCCAACCTAACAGACTGGGGTCTGTTGGTCAGAAAGTCCATTGTCCAGTTGCAGAATATTGGGGTTATACCAAGCTGGCTGAGCTTGGAGATGAACCTTGAGGGTATCACAGTGTTGAATGCTGAACTAATATCAATGAACAGCATTCTAACGTACCTGTTGTGGTTATCCAGGTGGGTTAGTGCAGAATGGAGTGTAGTGGCAATGGCGTCCTCTGTTGACCTGTTGCAGCGGTAGGCGAACTGGTGTGGGTCCAGTATAGCAGGTAAGCAGGACTTCAAGTGAGAGAGAACCAATTTCTCAAAGCACTTGGCGATAATGGGGGTAAGCGCAACCGGGCGGAAATCATTAAGGTCCTTGGCAGTGGAGTGCTTAGGCACTGGTACGATGGTGGCTGTCTTGAATCTACCAGGGACCACTCCATGGGCCAGGGACAGATTGAAGATGTCCGTGAAGACTCCAGCCAGCTGTACTGCACAGGCTCTAAACACTCGACCAGGTATTCCATCAGGCCCAGCTACTTTCCATGTGTTCACTTTGCTTCAAGCAGAGCAGACTTCCAAGGTGATGAATGTTGGGGGTTGTTCATCAGGTGATGTTGCTACTTTTTTTTGATCAAAGTCTTTTTATTGAACAGTTCCTTAGAACACACACACAAGAAAAAATAAAACTTTGTAAACCCATCCCCTCCACCCAACCCATCCCCTCCACCCCTCAGACCTGTGGGGGAAAAAAATGTTATTAAATAATAATATTAAATAAATAAATAAGTAATTAAGTCAATAAAATAAAATGAAATAAACTACCGCCTTGGCTTCGCTTGCTTACATGAGGGAGATGAATAACACACATAGACCTACATGTCAACAACTAAATACGTACAACCATAAATACAAACAACGTATACGCATATACACACATCTGCACATCTACACAGATTTACAAACATATGTGCGCACAGATCAACATCTGTTCCAATACAACTAGACCGTACGGCAACGTACATTAGACAAGGGGTTTTAGGCGTACTACTCGCAGTACAGTCGTACTTGAACTTTCGGAGACCAGTGGCCATAGATGAGATATTTGTTACTCGTACCGGCGCTGGGTTACTTTTCCGCTTATACAGTATATAGCGCAATAAAACTTACTTTTTTAAAGAAAGTTAGGCAGGAGCCCCTCGCAGTGCGTCCTACTCCATTGCCGGCTCACTAGCGCCCCCCCCCGATGTTGCTACTTTGATTATAGAATCCTGATCTTCCCTGTCAAAGCGAGCATAGAAGTGGTTATCCTCATCAGGGAGGGTGGCAGAGCTGGATTGAGGTGCACTGCAGGATGGTTTGATGTTCGTGATTGCTTGTATTCCATGCCACGTGCGTCGGGAGTCAGAGGAGTTGAAGTGCTCTTCAATCCTCTGCTTGTAGCAGTGTTTAGCCTGGGAAATTCCTCTTCTCAGGTCAGCCCTGGCAGAACTGTAAGAGACACGGTCTCCAGACCTGAAGGCTGTATCCCTTGCCTTGAGTAGGAGATGAACCTCTCTGTTCATCCAGGGCTTCTGATTGGGGAAAGTTTTTATTTTTTTATGTGTGGTCACAGTGTTCACACACATGTTGATATGGTCCAGTACAGAGTTGGTATACCTGTCAATGTTAATCTGAGAAATAATCTGAGTTAATCTGAGTGGTGGCTTGGGCAGCAAATGCACTCCAGTCTGTGCGCTCAAACTGTTGCTGGAGGTTGTAATCAGCACATTCTGACCAGGTCTTGACGGTCTTTGTTGTGGGTTTCACACGTTTGATGACTGGAGTGTACTTGGGCATGAAGAACAAAGAGAGATTATCGGATTGTCCTAGATGGGGGAGGGGTGTGACTTTGTAGGCATCCACTACACTGGTGTAAACGTGGTCCAAAGTTTTTTGTCCTCTTGTGGTACAGGAGACATTTTGATGAAACTTTGGAAGTACTGATCTCAATGTGCAATGATTAAAGTCCCCAGTTACAATGAAGACCCCTTCTGGGTGCTTGGTTTGCAGCTTGTTAATAGCAGCATAAAGTTCTTTTATTGCAACTTTTGCGTTGGCATGCCAGAGGGACCAGCAACTGATGAGGATGTGTCTATGGCCAATGCAACAGATGCATTTTCTGCTGGAGTGGAACTCTTCTCTGCATGTTGTTTTGAGCTCTGGAGAAATTTGAGGCACTTATTGATATTTTTCTGCAGCTTTGTGGCATTCTTCACATATCTCTTTCCACAATATTTACAAAAACAAAGACTTTCTGTCCACATGAGCTGGTGTGAAATGTCCCCACACATAAGATGATGCATGTGGCTTTCTTCTGTTGAATAAAATGGCAAAGTGTAAAACACTAAAGCTAATGGTCTTCAAAATGTTAAATAAATAATTAATAAGTATTAATTATTGGTTAAAGAAACCTGTTGAGAGAAAAAATATAGGTAACTAGCCTATGCTAGCCATGGTAAGCTAGCCAGCTAGTCTTGGTAAACTAGTCTCTTAAATAAAATTGCTCATTAAGCTTTTCTGATTTACCAGATAGCAAGCACCTCTGAGATTATGCTTTGATTTAATAGTTGCTTAAATGTTTTAAATGCTATTACTGTTAATAAAAATATGAACATTATCAAAACTTACCTGAATTTAGGTAGTCCTTTGGTTCAAATGTGTGCTTTCAGTAATGGTGAGTGTCAGGTTTCTACAAATCATCTGGTCATATGCTGTACATGTGATGGAGGAATGAACAGTGCATGCAGAGGGTGTGATCTCAATAGCTTTTCAGTGTAATGTGTGCCTGGGATTGAGGAGCAGCTTTGCTATTCAACTGTTTTGGTATCACATCTAATTATTTTAGTCAAGATTATGCCTCAGTATATTTTTACCAACTATATGTACGTTTCTCATCTTTAGCTTCGAATATTCCCATGAATTCCCATTAATTCCCACAATTACCCGTTAATTCCCATGGTAAATTTCCCAACTTTGAAAACTCTCAGAATTTTGCAACCCTAGTTTCATCTTTGTTTCCCAAGTTCAAACCTAGCTGCACCATAAACAGTTGTTCACAGTGTTGTATATAATATGGCTGCAATGTATTTGAAATTCAAATTAAAGTAAGACTACTGTATAATTAGATATTGCATGACTTTCAAAATCCAAAGGTTTTCCATTATTACTTAGACCTAGCTGCATCTTATACCACTTTAATTTCTAAATTACATACGAACCAACAATGAATATGTAATGCTAATAATAACTAGATATGCATTTCCTGAAGGAACTACAACAGTACTTAAAATGTGGCAAATGGAAAGAATGGTGTCGCTAGGCGGTTGCAATGGTATCCCAGTTGGTTGCTATGGTGTCCCAGATGATTGTTATGGTTTCCCAATATTTTTGGCTTAATGTGTTAGGTCAGCTGGTGCGCATAGCGTCTGAAAGTCATGCCAGTTTGCGCTGTTCAGTTTCCAGCGTTGTGAGGGCTTGGATGGCTGAGGATTTAATGATGGGGAAATGGTCACTATCACACATCGTCCTA
This sequence comes from Ancistrus triradiatus, assembly GCA_025084515.1. NCBI lineage: Eukaryota > Metazoa > Chordata > Actinopteri > Siluriformes > Loricariidae > Ancistrus > Ancistrus triradiatus. The sequence continues at coordinate 111,672 of JAJAGP010001748.1, forward strand.
TACCTCCCATGTAAAGTCCGTCAGTAGTTCAGCCTGACATATCGTTAGATTAGAGTTGGAGTACGTGCCATAGCCTGCGTGTAAGTACGTGTTTGAGTTGATCAGGCATACTGTAAGTTGTATTTATTTATGAGTTCTTCTATAACTTTTCCTCTGGTGTTTGTGCTACAGGTGCTCCACAGGGGATTGCGACTGTTGAAGTCTCCCATTATAACAAATGGTGTGGGGACTTGATCGAGTAGTTGTGTTAGAGTTGTTAAGTAGGGCTGCCACAAACGATTATTTTTATAGTCGACTAATCACCGATTATTTATTTTCGATTAGTCGACTAATCGGATCATGCGCTAATTGAATATAAAACATACACCTAAACATTAGCTAACTAAAAATTAAGACAATTAAGATAATAGTTCATTAAACCTTTAATGAAATATGCAGCTTGTTGCAACAAACAATTATTTAACTGTGTAGCGTAAAGTGTAAAAAAACTGAGTGAAATAAGGATAAGGCACTGGCTTAAACAACACAAAAATAAATACCTTTTTTTTTTTTTTTTAGGGTTTTCTTTCCTTCATTTGTCTCTGGCATCAAACATAGCTGCATTTAAATCAAATGAGGTAGGTACCTGCAAACTAAGGAATTATTCACAAAAAAAGTTTTGGTCTCACTGACTCAAATATAACAAAATTGTTACTTTGTAACAAAGCCGTACATTGAAGAACGTACTTTTTTAGCACTGAAACGTAACGTTAGAAAACATTAGCGTTCCTATTCAAACACATCACTGTTATAACGTTACAGAAAATACATGAAATATGTGTGCTAAAGCTAATGAATAAAATCGTCATCGCTAATGTTAACGTTTACAGCTATCAATATAAGTAAGTAGCAAGTTAACTCTCTGTTTACGCTAATTGTAGCAGCTAACTAGCCATTTTGCGTACCGAGATGACGGTCCCTCTTCATCATTGTCATAATCAGCCACAACATGCTTCCTTTTCAGGTGCTCGTGCATCGCAGTTGTGCTGCTGTGGAAGGCAAGTTCTGCCTTGCAGATATTGCATTGCACACTTTTCTCTTTCGTTTTCTTAAAATGATCCCACAGTTTTGAACTCCGTTACCGGGTAGCCATGATACCAGAGCCCGTCTGGTATAACTTCGTGTGACATCACGGTCTACCCCGTCTACAACTACTGCGCATGTGTGTCAAAAAAAGAAAGGCAGATGTGGCAGTGGACAATGCCGCAGCAGTTTGGAGAGAAAAACAAAGTAAAAAAAAAAAAAAAACGACACATCGACTATTAAATTAGCCGTCGACGATTTTAATAGTCGACATAATATCGTTATGACTAGTCGACTAATCGTGGCAGCCCTATTGTTAAGGCAGGGGTTGTATTTGGGGCAATATATATTGCAAATTGATACCGTAGTGTTTTCCTGGTTACAGTGTTGCTTTGAAAGTTTTGTGAACCCTTTAGAATTTTCTATATTTCTGCATAAATATGACCAAACACAAGTCCTAAAAGTAGATAAAGAGAACCCAGTTAAACAAATTAGACAAAAATATTATACTTTGTCATTTATTACTGAGGGAAAATGATCAAATTATTACATATTAGTGAGTGGCAAAAGTATGAGAACCTTTGTTTTCAGTATCTGGTGTGTCATCTGTGCAGCAATAACTGCAGAGCTAAACATTTCCTGTAACTGTTGATCAGTCCCTGCACACCGGCTTGGAGGAATTTTTAGCCCATTCCTCCGTACAGAACAGCTTCAGCTCGTGGGATGTTGGTGGGTTTCCTCACATTAGCTGCTCGCTTCATGTCCTTCCATAACATTTCGATTGGATTAAGGTCAGGACTTTGACTTGGCCATTCCAAAACATTAACTATATTCTTCTGTAACCATTCTTTGGAAGAACGACTTGTGTGCTTAGGGTTGTTGTCTTGCTGCATGACCCACCTTCTCTTGAGATTCAGTTCATGGACAGATGTCCTGACATTTTCCTAGAATTCTTTGCTATAATTCAGAACTCATTGTTTCATCAATGATGGCAAGCCGTCCTGGCCCAGATGCAGCAAAACAGGCCCAAACCATGATACTACCACCACTATGTTTCACAGATAGGATAAGGTTTTTATGCTGGAATGCAGTGTTTTCCTTTCTAACGCTTAGACTCTCCGCTAAACGCTTTTCTTTTAAACCCAAAAGTTCTATTTTGGTTTCATCTGTCCACAAAACATCCTTCCAATAGCCTTCTGGCTTGTCCATGTGATCTTTAGCAAACTGCAGATGAGCAGCAATGTTCTTTTTGGAGAGCAGTGGCTTTCTCCTTGCAACCCTGCCATGCACACCATTTTTGTTCAGTGTTCTTCTGATTGGGGGACTCTTGAACATTGACATTGGTTAATGTGAGACAGGCCTTCAGTTACTTAGAAGTTACCCTGGGCTCGTTTGTGGCCTCGCCAACTATTACACGCCTTGCTCTTGGAGTGATCTTTGTTGGTCGACCACTTTTGGGGAGGGTAACAATGGCCTTGAATTTGCTCCATTTGTACACAATCTGTCTGACTGTGGATTGGTGGAGTCCAAACTCTTTAGAGACGGTTTTGTAACTTTTTTCCCAGCCTGATGAGCATCGACAACTCTTTTTGTCTTTTTGAACCTGACTCTAAGTTCACCTTCAAATTAACTGCTAATCCTAGAGGTTCACATACTTTTGCGACTCACTGATATGTAATATTGGACAATTTTCCTCAATAAATAAATGAGAAAGTGTTTTCTTTATCTACTTTTAGGACTTGTGTGAAAATCTGATTGTTTTATATCATATTTATGCAGAAATATAGTTAATTCTAAAGGGTTCACAAACTTTCAAGCACCACTGTACATTTGATACCCGGATGGCAGTTGCTTGTATTTGGGATTGGTATTTGTATTTGGTATGTTATTGTTTTTACTAGGATCGTCTGTTTGTATACGGTCCATATGCATTATAGGCAACATACTCTTGTATAGTCAGTTGGTTGTTAGTGGATAGCAGTGTTTCTTATAGACATATTATTGGAGGGTCGAGTACAGTGGACAAGTGCTGGAGTTTGTTGAAGTTTGCTCTCCAGCTTTGATAGTTCCATTTAACAATCCGGTTCATTTATTTTTTCGATGTGTTGATTTGTTTTTATTCCTAGTTGTGGTTGAGGTACTTCTGAGTCTATGGTGGCCATCCTCTTTCATCACTGTCTTGTAGATTGTTCGTTGTTCTGACTGAGTTTTTGTGTGTTGTAAATAGGTCATTTTCTTGGTTGGTTTTCTACTGCTTGTCTCTTCTAGATTCACTGCTACTGGTGTAAATGTGGAGGATGAGTTTGGGTCTTTTGTGGAGGTAGTTGTGGTGTGCTGGGGCCTGTCACCGTGGATCCATGTGAAGTCTGTCTAGCATGCCTTAGGTTGCGCAGACTTTAATATTGATGAAGGATTTTGTAAATTGGAAACTTTGTCCTGGTTACTATTTTCCTGGCTTCTGCATGACTTATCTTTTTGGTGTGTTTGATCTTCTGTGTTTCGTTTTCCTTAGCCCAGGCAGGACATCCTTTGTCCGAGGCTGGGTGGGGTCCTCCACAGTTCTTATATTTTGGGGCTTTTGAGCTTGGCGTTTCATGTTCATCATCTCCACAGTTGGTACGAGTGGCTTTGCCTTGCATACAGCTGAGCCATGGCTGTATTTCTGGCACTTGGGTTTGGAATGTGCAGGTCAACCTCCAGGTTGAACAAAACTCTAACTGAGAGTTTTGTGGGCGGGGAAAGCTTGTTGTTCAAGGTCTGGTCCTTAGAGTTGATACCAGCAAAGCTTTTTGTGTTTAGCAGCTTTTCGGCTTGTTCTTTCTTTACACATTCGATTAAAATCTGGCATGATTGAAGCTTTTTTATGTAATTTACTGTACCTGTGATTCCCATGATGAAATTTTGAATAACAAATGCTGATAACTTTCTTTAGGAGAAAGTCAGGTAATGTAGACTAAATCAGGACAGATCTTGGCTAGTTGCCATTAGTGTAAAATAGGGGGTTAGTCCAGTAGGAAGATCTGGATAATTGAATAATTAGGCATCGTTTGGGGTTTGGTTTATAATCCATGTTGAATAGTTTAAGTTTCACCACCCTTGCTCCCCACCCTTCTCGGAGCCGCAACAGGGGGTGCGCAGAGCTGTGGACTTCCAGCAGTTGCACACCAGGGCTACAAGCATGGAATACTCAAGTAACCAAATGTGCTTACCGTTTTTGATTGATCCTGAGCTGTTGCCTTCTAGGGACCTCGTGAGGTACAACCTAGGGCGTGCCTCGACCCGATCCTAATAGACAAAATTCAAACTGTAACTGAAATCGATGATGTAACCACAGAGCACTCAGTGACCTGATATGTAAACATAAAAGTATTAGGACCTGACCCCTGCACACGGCCAAAAGTATTAGGACACTCCCCCGCACGGGGCCAAAATTATTAGGACATGCCCCTGTACATATGGGATACCTTAGCAACCACCTAGTAACACCATAGCAACCACTTAGCAATGCCATAGCAACCACCTGGGATGACCCACACACAGCCAAAATTATAGGGATTTGCCCCTGCATGTGTCTAAAAGTATTTGGACACGCACAAGGCCAAAAGTATTGGCACACATGCCATATTTTTCTTTCACACATTTCTGCTATTAATACGGGCTGTTTAATGTTCAGACACCGTTACATAGATAATAACGCTGTGTGGGGTACTGTGTGTTTTGGAGTTGATCTGATTTATAATTTTTAGTAGACTTAAGTTCAAATTTTAACTGAAATCGATGATGTCATCACAGAGCCTGTTGTCTTCTGCTACATAAAAATACACACCACACCATGCACACACACACACAGTTTCAGGACACTGTTGTAGTTCCTCCAGGAAATGTAGATCTAGTGACTTTTATTAGTATGTTAAATTAAGTTGTACATCTAGCACATATGAGGACAATGCTGTAAATGTAAATGTATTCGAGCGTCAAGAACAAAAACTCTGTGTGGCATCGATGTACTGTTAAAAAACATTGGTGTAGTTTTATTGCAGTAGTTTTGCCCTTTGTTAGGAACTTTTACTGTATTTTTCTTGCAAACTACTTACCAGAAGTTTCAGTAGGCTATGCACCTGTGTCAAAAAAATCAACAATGACATTATACTACTCAAAGTGCACCTGTTAAGAATAAATTACAGAGTGCATTTTATGGACAAAATGTAACATGATAATGTTACATTAACTAGAAAGTAACAAATTTTGTGTTGGCTTACCAACGCTATTTACATAAGCTTAACAAGTTATTTCCATATTGTCCAAAGAACTAAATTGTTTAAAATCTGGTGGTAGATTTTACCAGATATTTTTTTGTTCGTCTCTCTACAGTAACCCTTAAATGTTCCCTGTGGAACTCTATCAAAATATTTTTCTTTAAGAAATCTTCCAAGAATAACATATGAATCTTTAACTATCCAAAGAGCTACTTAAAGACTTTACTATTTAAAAATAGTGTTTTTATATATATATATAAACACTATTTTTACTTAAAGACTTTACTATTTAAAAATAGTAAAGTCTTTAAGTAGCTCACACACACACAGTGGGGCAAAAAAGTATTTAGACAGCCACTGATTGTGCAAGTTCTCCTACTTAGAAAAATGAGAAAGGTCTGTAATTTTCTTCATAGATACTATTCAACTATGAGAGACAAAATGAGGGAAAAAAATCCAGGAAATCACATTGTAGGATTTTTAAAGAATTTCATTGTAAATCATGGTGGAAAATAAGTATTTAGTCATCCACAAATAAGCAAGATTTCTAGCTCTCACAGACCCGCAACTTTTTCTTTAAGAAGCTCTTCTGTCCTCCACTCGTTACCTGTATTAATGGCACCTGTTTGGCCTCATTATCTGTATAAAAGACACCTGTCCACAGCCTCAGACAGTCACCACATCTACTGTGAAGCATGTGGGTGGAAACATCATGCTTTGGGGCTGTTTTTCTGCAAAGGGGACAGGACGACTGATCCGTGTTAAGGGAAGAATGAATGGGGCCGTGTATCGCGAGATTTTCAGCCAAAAACCTCCTTCCATCAGTGAGAGCACTGAAGATGGAACGTGGCTGGGTCTTCCAGCATGACAATGATCCCAAACACACTGCTCGGGGAACGAAGGAGTGGCTTTAACACCAGGAGCACTTTGTTTGCTTTGTCAAACTCTGCATATTCAGTGGGGTGATGTCGTTTTAAATGTCTTATTAACCCAAACAGTTTTGGAGTTGTTCCTTCTCAGCTTCCTTTCACCATGTATGTAATCCAAACAGCACGCTGCAAAGAGCTGGTTGTGTTCAGAATGGATCATTAATCCCTTCATTAGTGTTCGTACGGCCTCATCAGTAATGCGGTATTTAGGGAGACTCAAAACACAACCAAAATCTACAGTGTTTCCTTCTCGTCAACATATCAGCAAACAAACCCTTAAACTTGTCTCTTAAACCCTGTAGTGGCTTTACCAACTTGAACTGAATTACGAATTGAGGTTAGTAAATGCACTGTGCTGTTCATGTGTGGTTGACTGGCATTGAATCTGTTATATGACATAGAGTGTTTGAGTCTGCCATGGGTGATCTAAAGCATTGCTTGCAAAGTACATGTTCCTGTTCCGTGTCATACTTTTCAAAACCGAAACCATGTGCATATGACCAAAGTAGCTCTTTTAGGTACTAGCTCGTTTTGTGCTTGCTGGTCTCTCCTGTTTGAAATTACCTCGTTCTGTGCTACCTTCACTCCTCTTCAGTCACCTTAATGCATCATCCAAACAACAAACAAACAGTAGTCACTGTATTTTGCAACACAACAAAATAGATGATGGAGCATAATATTAAGTGATGGATCTTTTTCTATGGTCACATGATATATATATCATATCACACAGCTCTACTCTTGTACAGTGGTACCTCAGTTCTCCACCACCTGTCAACTATTCGGTTCTTGGCACATTTTGACTAGAAAAAAAGACAGGCTGCAGTTAGCATCAGCAGCTATGCTAGCGCCCTGATTTCAGAACATATTCCCATCATAAATCAGGGAATACCTGCACAATATAACTCCATATAATGCCTTATACAGTGTGAATTTTCTGCGGGTCTGCAATGGATTAATTCAATTTACATTATTCCTTATGGGAGACATTTGCTCAGTGCTCGTCATGTTCAGTACTCCCCATGCCTTCTGGTACGAGTTAACAATGAGAACTGAGGTACAACTGTATACGTAAAAAAAAGAGCTCTCGAACACAGCGCCAGGGGCCTCATTTATAAACAGTGCATACACCAAAAATGGGTCTGAAATGTGCGTACGCAACATCTCACGCAGAAACCGGGATTTGTAAGGAAATACTTGGCGGGAAAATGGGCGTATATCTGCACAAACTTTTTCCTGTGCGCGCAGCCATGCACACATTTTGGAGTACTGGAATTCACGACACTCCACTGGCAAAACTAAGAATTGCAGCAAAACACGCAAACCAAGAGTATCCGTTCATACCAAATTAAGCTCCATTATGGCAACTAAGTAAAAAAATCACACCTAAGCATTCTTTTGATTGATGTATTTATTGATTTATTACAATATACAGGTTCATTAGCCTGTTTTTATATATTGGCATTAATTGCTCTGAAGAACTGTATGAGGACGTGTTATGTCAGTTGTGAATAACTGGACTCCAGCGCAAAGGTACATTTCTTTACATTATTAAGTCCATTTAATGTTGTTGAAATTACAGTCATTATACCGTTTTTATTTCTTTTAGCTCATTTGTCAGTATTTTAGTTGCTGTTGTATTACTTTGCATTTGTAATCCCACATTTGAGAACGCAACCTGTGCTGAAGGCGTGTGGGGAATATAAAATGGTGGCATTTAAATCTATCATTAAACAGTCCGAGTTTTGCATTTGTATTTAACATGCCTGTTATTAAAATAAAATTTTAGACATTTGAAATAGACACACAACTCTATAGACTGGAGGCTGAGATTGTTTACTGATGGATAGATTTAATTTGGCTCATCATCCGAATCAGTATCTCCCTCTTTTTCACTCACCGTACCACTTGAGGGGTTCTTCAGAAGCCATTCTCACAGGAAGCACAATAGTGTGGCTTCTGTAATTAACACTACATGTTGCCACTCAACAAACTTGCATTTGTTAGTGATATCACTGCCAATGCCTCCAACACATTTTTTTCTTACCTCGATCTCTGAAGCAAGAACTTCCACCTCACATTCTTCAAATTTTCTATTTTTTGCTTTTCGTTCCTTCGTTGTCTCAATCAGAAATGAATGGGACACGCTCTATTTAAATATTCATGATGGTAATTTGCATATCCATATATGGACAACTGTGGGTGGGAAGGAGATGTAGCAAGAGGCTCGTTCATCTACACACATTTTGAAGAAGATTGTGATTTATAAAGAGGAAAAGGTGTACAGTGTGTGTATGCAAGGATTTATTGATCTTAATTTTTTTGTGCGCACGCTATTTCCTGATTTTGTGCGTACCCACACTTTCACACCAGAATCCACGCAGAGTTTTATAAATGAGGCCTCAGGACAGGTCTTTTAAATATATGCACTCACTTGCGTTTCATCTGGAAGCGTCACGGTAAGCATAGTGTCTCATACAGGTTTTAGCTGGTCTATCATGTCTGTGGTTTTAGCAAGTGATCAAGCCCCAAACCAGAATTGTCTCAAATATTGGTTAGAGCACAGTGCAGTTTGAGTAGATTAGACTCAGAGTTGGTAGAAAAAACACAAAAGTTTGATATGCCCCGACCGGTCTGAAACTGGAGTCTGCATCTCTCGCACACTACTTGATTCTCTCTCCAACTGTAGACTCAAACTGGTGAAATCTCTGCAGACTAGGGCCAACCAGCACAGACTGAGAATAGGGGCTAAAATCGGGGTAAAAATTGCATAGTGTAACCCCGGCTTAAGACGTAATTGTGAGTTCTGACTTCCCAATTCTGTAAACTGGAAGCACTGTCAATCTAACCTTACAGGTTTATTGAGGGCATTGAGTCACTGTCAGTGTATGTGAGAAGTACCAGCATGTTGCCACATCCACAGAAATGTGTATGCCATTAAAGTGGTAGTCTTGTTATTGTAGGCAGTAGTGGTGGAGGAAAAAATCAGCTGCATCACAAATATAAAAATAATTTTTTTTTTAAATATTAAATGATAACGTAATGTTGACGAATCCATGCAAAAGGTGGAAATGCGAAAGCTCAGCACTCTGACAGTCAGTGGCGTACACATAACAAGAGAGGGAGTTACAGCAGTACAGCACACTATACGGCTCGGAAATGGCGAAGCAAACTCCTATGGCAACTTTTATTGCATTTGTAATTCAGTAGTATGTTGCACACTTTGGAACTGAGATACTGTGTCCCGTCTCTCAGACATTTTATGCTAACTATATGCCAAAAGACTTTGAAATAGACTGACACCATCTAAATCTAAATGTCACAGTTTTGTGAGAAGAGTTTTTAGTCAATGACTATGATTTTGCAAAGGCTGAGGATTTTGCAAGGTCATTGTTTGCTAGACTCCCAGTAAATTCTTTTTGCGATTATTTCAAATCTTTTGAAAACACGCACCTAAACATAATCAATCAGTGAATAAAAACAGCATATTCAGCCATATAGGCTGTAAAATAAACGAAGTGGCTCCTGTAGTACTGTAATGGTATCTTAAGATCAACACACCACATGTAGTTGTTTTATTTACCGTATTACATTTCCCCCAAGCCACGGTTGAATTACTGGAAATAAAAAAGTTGACCGGGTAGTTAGCACTGCCAACAGAACATCCCAATGCCATGTTCCCTCCAACAGATCTCTTCTCAGAAATTGACTACTATATCCTCTCCAGATGGCAAGAAGAATGGGACAAAGAACAGAACAACAAACTGTACAAAATCCAACCTAAAATACAAATTCAAAATCGACCCTCAAGTGATGGTTTTGATCAAACAATCCTCACAAACCCTCCTTGCCTCGGTCACACCAGACTTGCACATGGATACCTAGTTTCAGGAAATGAGCAACCAAGATGCTCACTGACATATTTACAGTTAAACACCTCTTCTGAACTGTCTGAACTTGAACATAACAAGGGAAACTTCTTCAGTGAGACCAACTTTTTGAGTATTTGTTCAGGTACACAAGGCCACGGAAGATAATAAACGTCTTTTCCTACCTCAGTATAAAACACCTATTGTAGTGCTACTGCACTCCAGCCATTAAAGACATAAACTTGGCAGACTGTTAATAGTCAGATTGTGCTGATACGGCTTAAAGCACAAACAATTATCATTTCCCTTACACTTGTGCAGTAATATGCATAGAACTCTGACTAATATACAAACAGTAAATAGCCCAAATACCTCTAGAAAGTAATGAAGCACAACAACATGTATCGTTTCCATTATTTGGTCAGATATCTGTAGGTCTATACCTACTGAACTGTGAAAATCAGATACACCTGTAATTATGCGTTTGGAGCTGGAGAGAGCTCATCTATTGGTTATCAACAATGTTCACATCACTGTTTGCATAAGCCAAGGCTTAAGACTTAATGATAATATTAAACACGGTTGATTTTATTGGCACGTCAAGATTGACTTAAGACAGCTTTCTTAACCAACAAACGATCGAGATGACGTGAGCATGACACAACTCAAGCAAGACACTTATACTCTGAGACCATGTTTTCCCCCATTTGCTAATTTAATGCATCAGGACAAATATGTATGGTGTACAGTAATTGTTTCAATACAATTATGACATGTAGGTGTGTTACAATAATTGACAGTAATATGAGCAAGAAATATATTGACGGTATATTTTATTTACCTTATTCCAGATGGAGACAACTTTCATGTAGACAGGATATTTTACTTTTTTTCGATAATTTTGTTTCCACGGTGTTCCCCAGAGCGTAGATACATATATGTCTTATGCTTAACAAAAGTACTTAATGTGTTACCAACTGTACCACAGGAAGGACATAGTTTTTAGACAGAAAGGCAATAATGTTGATAAAACCTCTTGGTATTAACACACAGTATATGGTATAATTTTGTCTTCAACTGGTGAAAATGTGCTTTGACAAATATGATACCCATTTTGAATTTTTATTTTTTTATTATTAATAACTTCTAAATGCCATTGAAAAATAGCCATAATAAATGGTAACTTATAAAGTCAAAACTTAAGAGTGAGTAATTTCAGTAAAAAAATCTTGCTTTTCCCATGTCTTTGTCAGCTGCAGATGTTAATGTTTATTTTGTTTTCTGTGTACGTGGCAGGGCTGTTTCACTGTTTGAGTTTATTATGGTTTCCACTAAGGGTGGGAATCGATTCAGTTTTTGCTTATGAGCGCTGCAATTTGATTATTAGTTGACTAACTCTTGATGCATATTTTTTTTTTCTGTACAGGATTTCTTTTTTCTCTCTGCGATTCCATGACTTTGGGTTTTGGTCTCATTCTAGATCGCTGTGTCAGTAATGCTGGCCTTACACCAAATGACTTTTCAAGCTATTTCACTGTTGCAGAGAAATTCCCAATGTCTGAATCAATGTCTGAATCATGAGAGTCTTGCCTGTGTCATCTCGATCGTTAGGTGTAAGGTGGTCAGGATTACCTGTTTTTAAATCAGTATTTTTCTCTTCTTAATGTTCTGATAAAATCAACCGTGTTTAATATTGTCAGGAGTCTTAAGTCTTGGCTCACAAAAACAGTGACATGAAATATGGATAATTAGTAGTGAGCACCACATGGTAAATATGTGGCCATAAAAAATGTCACACACTCTAATATTTCGTTGGACCACTTTTAGCTTTGATTACGGCACGCATTCGCTGTGGCATCATTTCCACAAGCTACTGCAATTCATATACATGTATGTATTTTTCAAAATAGGGTAGGTAAGAGTACTTTTACCAGTAACAGGTGTGCAGGTGAAGGGCAAACTGCAGCAGTTTACAGTACTACATTTTTCAGATTGTTTCATTTTTTTTCTTTGAATTTGGTGACAGTTAATAAGTACATCAAGAAATTACTGTGTACATATGCTTTACAGGATGATGGACAGTTCATGTCTACAGTTTGTGGGGCCTTATGCATTTGAGGCCATGCAGAAGGTGGATGTGTTGCGCCTGGCATCTCTGAGTGATCCGGAGCTGAGGCTTTTGTTGCCTTGTCTGGTGAGAATGGCATTGTGTGCCCCTGCTGATCAGAGCAATGCATGGGCCCAGGATAAAAAGCTGATCCTCCGCCTGCTGTCTGGAGTGGAGGCTGTGAACTCCATTGTAGCGCTTCTCTCTGTGGACTTTCATGCTCTTGAGCAAGATGCCAGGAAAGAGCAACAGCTGAGGTACAACTGTCGCAAATGCTGGTACACATATACTTGTCAGTGCACTGTGTGACTGATGTTCAGTTTGTCTGTCACTGTTTAAATAACTTAAATCATTTCTATTTTTTTACACAGGCATAAGGCAGGGGGTACTAATGGTGAGAGTATTCTAGTTGCTCAGCTACAGCATGGTATGGCCTTGGAGTTTGAACATAGTGAACCACTACGGAGACTCAGACTGGTTCTCTGTGAGCTGCTGGCCATCATGAACAAGGTGAATACATCTATGTACTTCTGATTAACTATATTTTGCTTGCGTTTCCAGATGTCTGAATACCCAATTCTGTTAAATCTGTTACACAGGTAGCTGACTCCAACGGGGAGTTTTTTCTGAAGTCTTCTGAGCTTTTTGAAAGTCTGGTATACCTGGAGGAAGTAGCTGATGTCCTTTGCATCCTACAAGCAGGTGGTGATCACAAATACAAGAGTTGCCAAAAACATGAATTACGTAATTTAATGGCCTTCAGCAATCTTTCTCAGGCATAGGTTAGAATGCATGGGAAATCCAATTCTGTTAAATTTTACTGAATCTCTAGCAGTAGTCTGTAATGTGACCAACACATAAACTTAGTTTAAACCAGTGTCATCAGAATGCACTTTTAACAAATATGAATGGTTCTTCATCTGCTTTAATTAGCAAGTATCATCTTTCACAACTTGCTATCCTCATTTCAAAAGACAGAAACAATTGTAGAAATTGTTTTTTACATAGTATAAAAAAGGGTAAATGCTGGAATCTGAATTATCTGCTTTTGAATTTATGAAGATAGTTTCCTTAAAAGTTTTAAACTGGTTTGATATGATATTAGCCATTTGTTTTGTTGTTACATACAGTGGGGCAAAAAAGTATTTAATCAGCCACTGATTGTGCAAGTTCTCCTACTTAGAAAGATGAGAGAGGTCTGTAATTTTCATCATAGGTACCCTTCAAATATGAGAGACAAAATGAGAAAAAAAATCCAGGAGATCACATTGTAGGATTTTTAAAGAAAATCATTGTAAATCATTGTTGAAAATAAGTATTTGGTCACCCACAAACAAGCAAGATTTCTGGTTCTCACAGACCTGTAACTTCTTCTTTAATAATCTCTTCTGTCGTCCACTTGTTACCTGTGTTAATGGCACCTTTTTGACCTCGTTATCTGTATAAAAGACACCTGTCCACAGCCTCAAACAGTCAGACTCCTAACTCAACCAAGACCAAGGGTTGGTGTGAATAAATCAACCGTGGGAGCAATTGTAAGAAAATGGAAAACATACAAGACCATTGATAATCTCCCTCGATCTGGGGCCCCACGCAAGATCTCATCCTGTGGGGTCAAAATGATAATGAGAACGGTGAGTAAAAAGTCCCAGATCTACACAGAGGGACCTGATGAATGACCTGCAGAGAGCTGGGACCAAAGTAACAAAGGCTACCATAAGTAACACACTACCCGAGAGGGACTCAGATCCTGCAGTGCCAGATGTATCCACCTGCTTAAGCCAGTACATGTCTAGGCCAGTCTGAAGTTTGCCAGAGAGCATATGGATGAATCAGGAGAGGATTGGGAGAATATCATGTGGTATAATATCAGAACTTTTTGGTAAAAACTCAACTCGTCTTGTTTGGAGGAAGAAGAATTCTGAGTTGCATCCCAAGAACACCATACCTACTGTGAAGCCTGGCGGTGGAAACATCATGCTTTGGGGCTGTTTTTCTGCTAAGGGGACAGGACGACTTATCCGTGTTAAGGGAAGAATGAACGGGGCCATGTGTCATGATATTTTAAGCCAAAACCTCCTTCTATCAGTGAGAGCATTGAAGGAGGAATGTGGCTGGGTTTTCCAGCATGACAATGATCCCAAACACACCGCTCGGGCAACGAAGGAGTGGCTCCGTAAAAAGCATTTCAAGGTCCTGGGGTGGCCTAGCCAGTCTCCAGACCTCAGCCCCTTAGAAAATTTGTGGAGGGAGTTGAAAGACCGTGTTGCCCAGCGACAGCCCCAAAACATCACTGCTGTAGAGGAGATCTGCATGGAGGAATGTAATACGACCTGTGCCTCAGCATTAGGGTACGTGCATTCATTCATTCATTTTCGAAGCGCATTTCAAACTCAACGCTATCAGTCACGCAGTACAACATGGACATAGAGCAGCTGTGAGAGAATTCAACATTAACGAATCAATGGTACGGAAGTGGAGGAAGCAAGAAAACGCCCTGGGCCAGGTAAAGACCAAACTGAGTTTCCGATGGAACTTAAGAGTTTTGTTTCATTTCATGTGCCTTATAACCCGGTGCGCTTTATGTATGAAAATATGCCCGTTAGAAGTCGATCGTTATTATAGCCCGTAAAATACGGTACCTATGATGAAAATTATAGACCCCTCTCATCTTTCTAAGTAGGGGAACTTGAACAATCAGTGGCTGGCTAAATACTTTTTTGCCCCACTATATAACAAGCATTGCTGTTCACCTAATTTTAATTATTAATAAAAAGTACGTTGATTTTTCCTTTGCAGAATTGCCTTCTTTGTTACCCATTGTAGACGTGGCTGAGGCTTTGCTGCATGTGCGGAATGGAGACTGGTTTCTTTGTCTCCTTGTGGCCAATGTACCAGACAGTTTCAGTGAAGGTAAAAAAAAAAAAACATGAATGATATGTGTTTTACTTTAAATGCATACTGTATTGCTTTTTCGTGTCTGCACTCTGAACAGCGTGAATAGGATCAGAGATTTTATGATGTTATATTTTAGGTTGTGCAAAAAGGTGGTCCTGTGATGGTCCTTCGCCAATTATATATTTGACTCTATTAGTGAAAAAAGCTGTAATGTGGTGCTGGAAAGTTAGTGTTGTGTTTAGAGTTGTCAATATTTCTGCATAAATTTTACTTAAAACATCAAGGTAGATACAGAGAACCCAGTTAAACAAATGAGACAAAAATGTTAAACTTGTTTATTTATTTATTAAGGAACATGATCCAATATTACATATTAGTGAGTGCCAAAATTATGTGAAATTGTGAGCTTTCCGGTATCTGGCAATCATACAAACTAATAGAAGTCCTGCACCCTGCAAACGACGTAGACATGCTAGATTGTAAGACTCAAAGAGTGTACTCAGATAATGTGGGGCCAGGCCATGTAGAGCTTTATAAGTTATAAGAAGCATTTTGTAATCAATGCGGAATTTGACTGGTAACCAGTGCAGTGATGATAGAACAGGAGTGATATGATCAAATTTTCTAGTTCGACTTAGCACTCAGGCGGCTGCATTCTGAACTAATTGAAGTTTATTTATAGATTTACTAGAGCATCCAGTAAGTAAGGCATTACAGTATGAACCAGTTTCTCTGCATCATTAAAAGAGGGTATTTCTAAGTTAGCAATATTACGTAATTGAAAGAAAGCAATTCGAGTGATGTTGCTAATGTGCGCACCAAAGGAGAGATCTGAATCAAATATGACACCTACAGTGCATCCGGAAAGTATTCACAGCGCTTCACTTTTCCACATTTTGTTACGTTACAGCCTTATTCCAAATTGTATTAAATTAATCTCTTTCCTCAAAATTCTACACAAAATACCCCATTATGACCATGTGAAAAAAGTTTTCTTGAGAGTTTTGAAAATTTATTAAAATTAAAAAAACAAAGAAATCATATTTACATAAGTATTCACAGCCTTTGCTTAATACTTTGTAGAACCACCTTTGGCAGCAACTACAGCCTCAAGTCTTTTTGAATATGTTGCCACAAGTTTGGCACACCTGTCTTTAGGCAGTTTTGTCCATCCATCAGGTTGGATGGGAGACGTCTGTGCACAGCCATTTTCAGATCTCTCCAGAGATGTTCAATCGGATTCAAGTCTGGGCTCTGGCTGGGCCACTCCAGGACATTCACAGAGTGGTCCTGAAGCCACTGCTTTGAGATCTTGGCTGTGTGCTTCGGGTCGTTGTCCTGCTGAAAAATGAACCGTCGCCCCAGTCTGAGGTCAAGAGCGCTCTGAAGCAGGTTTTCCTCCAGGATGTCTCTGTACACTGCATTCATCTTTCCCTCTATCCTGACTAGTCTGCCAGTTCCTGCTGCTGAAAAACATCCCCATAGCATGATGCTGCCACCACCATGCTTGACTGTAGGGCTGGTATTGGCCTCGTGATGAGTAGTGCCTGGTTTTCTCCAAACATGACGCCTGGCATTCACACCAAAAAGAGTTCAATATTTGTCTCATCAGATCAGAGAATTTTCTTTCTCATGGTCTGAGAGTCCTTAAGGTGCCTTTTGGCAAATTCCAGACGGGCTGCCTTGTGCCTTTTACTAAGAAGTGGCTTTCGCCTGGCCACTCTGCCATACAGGCCTGATTGGTGGATTGCTGCAGAGATGGTTGTCCTTTTGCAAGGTTCTCCTCTCTCCACGGAGGAACGCTGGAGCTCTGACAGAGTGACCATCGGGTTCTTGGTCACCTCCTTGACCAAGGCCCTTCTCCCCCGATCGCTCAATGTAGACGGCCGGCCAGCTCTAGGAAGAGTCCTAGTGGTTCCAAACTTCTTCCATTTACGAATGATGGAGGCCACTGTGCTCATTGGGACCTTCAAAGCAGCAGAAATTTTTCTGTATCCTTCCCCAGATTTGTGCCTCGAGACAATTTTGTCTCGGAGGTCTACAGACAATTCCTTTGACTTCATGCTTGGTGTTTGCGCTCTGACATGCAGTCAATTGTGGGACCTTATATAGACAGGTGTGTGCCTATCCAAATCATTTCCAATCAACTGGATTTACCACAGGTAGACTCCATTTAAGCTGTAGAAACATCTCAAGGATGATCAGTGGAAACGGGATGCACCTGAGCTCAATTTTGAGCTTCATGGCGAAGGCTGTGAATACTTACGTAAATGTGATTTCTTAGTTTTTTATTTTTAATACATTTTCAAAACTCTCAAGAAAACTTTTTTCACATGGTCATAATGGGGTATTTTATGTAGAATTTTGAGGAAAGAGATTAATTTAATACAATTTGGAATAAGGCTGTAACGTAACAAAATGTGGAAAAAGTGAAGCGCT
Source organism: Ancistrus triradiatus (assembly GCA_025084515.1). Lineage (NCBI taxonomy): Eukaryota > Metazoa > Chordata > Actinopteri > Siluriformes > Loricariidae > Ancistrus > Ancistrus triradiatus. The sequence goes on from JAJAGP010001748.1 coordinate 129,232, forward strand.
GTGAATACTTTCCGGATGCACTGTAAGTTTTTTACAGACGGACTGGGCAATACTGAGCAGCCATCTAGACTTAGGATAGATGTAGCCAACCTTGTCTATAAATAAAAAAATTAAGTAAATAAATAAAAAGGGGGGGGGGCATTAAATAGAAGGAATGGTTTGAAGCTGGTCAAAATAAGAGAGAAATGAATTTCACTTCAAATACAACTGTGAAGCATCACCTCTCACTGTGAATCTAATCTTCTCTAATTTTAAATAGTGTAGTAAATCACGGAGCCACGTTGAAATTGTAGGAGGTTTTGAGGATTTCCAAAGTAAAAGGATACGGCCAGAAAAGATGTGAAGGCAACAACATCTGACTGGGACTTTGGAAGTGAGTGAGCATTAGATGAAAACTAAAAAATAGTAATTAAGGGACATAACTGGATAGTAGTATTAAATATTTTTGACAATATCTGAAGATAATCGATCCAAAATTTATAAATAACTGGGCAAGAAAAAAACGTGTGTTAAATTGCGTGGAGATATGGAGCAACGGTCACATTGATCAGTGATTGTATCAGGGTAGAATTTTGCCAACCGAGATTTAGAACGGTGTACTCTGTGTAACACTTTAAACTGAATTAACTGAAGTTTTGCGCACGGTGAGCTGGAACCTACAATGTTAATCGCCTTCTCCCACCAACCCTCTGGGCCGAGAGCCGAGTTCTTCCTCCCAAGCAAGCTTTATTTTACTACAAGAATACCGGTTTAAATCCATCAAGCGAAAATAGATTTTGGATATAAATGAAAATTGAGAGGGGTTAAAATTAAAACAAAGTATCATATGACTGGTCAATAGAAGGATGAGTGAAATCCAAGAATAGAGTAGAAATACAGTGTCTAATTTGGAAATATCTAAATAAATGAGAAGCTGGTATGTTGAAATCTGTAGATAGTTGAGTGAAACTACTCATAACACCATTCCTATAAAGATCCCGAAAGGAGTCTATGCCTCTCGCATGCCACAGCCTGAATGCTGCATCACTCAACCCAGGGGGAAATAGGTGGTTGTTCAATATGGGCATCCTCAGTGAGGGACGTGTGAGTTTAAAATGAGCCCTAAATTGAGACCAGATACGAAGAGAAGAAAGAACCAGTGAATTATTTGTAAAGTTTGAATATTTTACTAGGGCTGCAACAATGAATCGATAAAATCGATAATAATCGATTATTGAAAGTGTCGACAACGAATTTCATTATCGATTCGTTGTTGCATGATTTATGTTTCCCCCGCCTTATCATGTCCGCTTTATCATATCCGCATTACTTGCGGCACTTCGTCAACACTGGAAAAAAAATACGAGCGAAATGAACAGAGCGAGGCGGAGTCTTCAAATTAAGTTAGCGTTAAGAATTAAATAAATTCTACAAATGAAACATGACCGGTGCAGAGAAGAAGGTTCGGCTTCATGCTGCATGCTTCACAAAACTAAAGAATGTGTAACATGCAAGCTTTGCAAAAGTGATTTGACCTGGCACGGGAGCACCACGGTGCTGATACAGCCCTCGAAACTGATGCTATGTCCACACGTACACAGGTATTTTCTAAAACGGGGGTTTTCAAATTTGTTTAAAAAAACCATTCCGTCCACACAAGGACTGTTTAAATAAAAAACTTCGTCCAAATGAAAACACAAAAACGCGCACAATTACTGTCAAGAGCAATGCCAAACCAGCAGTCCTATATGCCGGCGAAGCAGCTCACTCAGCGACAACAGCGATGTCCTATGCATACGAACATTTTCTCGCCATTCTTCTTCAACAACCACTTCGTTTTGAAAGCTGTCCCACCAACGAGAGGTCCGATCGGGTCTCGTCCAAAACCGGCGACGCTGGGGTCGGGAACTGCTTCGTGGGTGTGATGGATATAGTAGTGACCTCCGTAGCGCATTCTGACGCCTCTGTTCTTCAGTGTAATGAAAAAGTAATAATTGTAAATATATTTATAGATTTGTAACAAGTTCGGTCAGCAGTGTTACAGCTGGCACTATTTTGGCTACGTCCGCTATTGCACAAAATCGCCTTATGTAAACAAAGGAGATAACGCCGCACAAATGACGTTACAAGCAAGAAACTGAAACGATTTTTTCTGAAAATCTTCACCCTGGAAGGAGTTTTGCAAAAAGTCCGTTTTCGTGTGGACGAACGGTCAAAACGCATAGAAAAAGCTGCGTTTTTAAAAATACCCGTGTTCGTGTGGACAGGGCATGAATCAGGCTGCAGTCAGCGCTGAGGATGAAGGGAGCTCAACAACAGCGTAAGTCATCACAAGTTTGTTCCGAGTTTGTTCCGTTTTGATTTGAGGAAACGTAACAGCGCACTCACACTATGCGAACGGGAATAGCAGGGTTGATGCTTGTTAGCTGGGTAATGACAGTTATGGAGTTAAGAGGCAGATATCCTATATTGGCCAGGCTAGCCAACTCCTATTTATGCATTCCTGCTACTTCAACACTGTCTGAGCGTTTATTTTCTGCGGCAGGAAATATAGTCTCTAAAAAAAAGAGCCAGCTTTAGCCAGGAGCATGTTGATGTAACATTTTTGGATTGCAATGCAAAGTTCCTAAAGAAAGAGAGTGAATGGGTTTGTATGTAGGGTTTACATCAGAGATGCACTTAATTTTCTTTATTATTTAATTTGTTATTTTAATTTATTAATAAATGTAATTTATTATTCAGTTATTGTAAGCACTTATTTGATTCAATGTTATATTTCTGAATAAAGACATGGATGGATATATATACATATATATATATATATATTTTTTAAACCGATTCATCGATTAATCGTAAAAAATAATCGACCGATTATTATTATTTATATATTATTATTATCCAAAAGGAGAGGCAAGGGGGGGGGGGGGAACACAGACAGACAATAAAGGGCGTAAGAGCACACACCGATTAATTCCCAAACCAACCCAAAGAGACCACCCGCTACACCCGCCCTCCCCCACCAACCTGTACCCAAAACCCAAATGTACAAACCACACTCCCGATAGGACATAACCCACCATGAAGCCTCCGCTGAACAAAGAAGTCCAAAGCTATAAAAATTGTAAATATGTACACAAGGGAGTATGTAGCAAAGTAGATACAGTGGGGCAAAAAAGTATTTAGTCAGTCACTGATTGTGCTATTACTCCGACTTAGAAAGATGAGAGAGGTCTGTAATTTTCATTATAGGTACACTTCAACTGAGAGAGACAAAATGAGAAAAAAAAAATCCAGGAAATCACATTGTAGGATTTTTAAAGAATTTAATTGTAAATCATGTTGGAAAATAAGTATTTGGTCACCCACAAACAAGCAAGATTTTTGGCTCTCACAGACCTGTAACAACTTCTTTAAGAAGCTCTTCTGTCTTCCACTCGTTACCTGTATTAATGGCACCTGTTTGACTTTATCTGTATAAAAGACACCTGTCAACAGCCTCAAACAGTCAGACTCCTAACTGAAACATGGCCAAGACCAAAGAGCTGTCGAAGGACACCAGGAAGAAAATTGTAGACCTACACCAGGCTGAGAAGACTGAATCTACAATAGGCAAGCAGGTTGGTGTGAATAAATCAAGTGTGGGAGCAATTGTAAGACATACAAGACCATTGATAATCTCCCTCGATCTGGGGCTCCACGCAAGATCTCATCCCGTGGGGTCAAAATGATCATGAGAACGGTGAGCAAAAATCCCAGAACTACACGGAGGAACCTGATGAATGACCTGCAGAGAGCTGGGACCAAAGTAACAAAGCTACCATCAGTAACACACTACGTTGAGAGGGACTCGGATCCTGCAGTGCCAGGCGTGTCCCCCTGCTTAAGCCAGAACATGTCCAGGCCTGTCTGAAGTTTGCCAGAGAGCGCAAGTATGATCCAGAAGAAGATTGGGAGAATATCATATGGTCAGATTAAACTAAAAGAGAACTTTTTGATTAAAACCTCATCTCGTCGTGTTTGGAGGAAGAAGAATTCTGAGTTGCGCCATACCTGTTGTGAAGCATGTGGGTGGAAACCTCATGCTTTGGGAGTGTTTTTCTGCAGAGGGGACAGGACGACTGATCCGTGTTAAGGGAAGAATGAACGGAGCCATGTATCGTGAGATTTTAAGTCAAAACCTCCTTCCATCAGTGAGAGCATTGAAGATTGAACATGGCTGGGTCTTCCAGCATGACAGTGATCCCAAGCACACTGCTTGGGCAACGAAAGAGTGGCTCCGTAAAAATTGGGACAGGGAGTCTGGTCAGGGTTGAGCTGGGAAGCTGGATGGAGCAAAGTACAGAGATACTCTTAATGAAAACCTGATCCAGAGTGCATGGGGCATCAGACTGGACCAAAGGTTCTAAACATGAACCCAATCGAACATCTCTGGAGACACCTGAAAATGGCTGTCCACAGACGATCCCCATCCAACCTGTTAAAGCTTGAGAGTATCTGCAGAGAAGAGTGGCTGAATAACATAAGTACTGTGTAAAGGGTCTGAATACTTATGTCAATACTATATTTTAGTTTTTCCTTTTCAGTGAATATGCAAAAAAAATTATAAACTTCTGTTTTCACTTTGTCATTATGGGGTATTGAGTGCAGAATGATGGGGAAACTTTTTTTTTATCTATAGCACAAGGCAAATGTAATGGAAGCAAAATGTGTGAAAAGTGAAAGGGTCTGAAGACTTGTGTAAATACACTGTCCAGTTGCTGTATTATGACCTCTTTGTTTCTACACTCATTGTCTATTTTATCAGATCCACTTAACGTATAGAAGCAGTTTGTAGTTCTACAATTACAGTCCATCTGTTTCACTACATACTTTTTGTCCCCTTTACTCTCTTCTCCAATGGTCAGGACTAGAGATGGGTCCAGTCCTATAACGGTATCGGGCCGATAGACTTACCGATCCATATTCCATTCCACATCTTTCCATGAGCATGTGGCAACTTCAGTCTGCAACCGAGTGAGCAAATAGTATTAGCTATTGGTTTAACTAAAATGTCGTTTGCGTGGAGATTTTTTAGTCAGCATGTTGTAACCTTAAACACAACACCAGCAATAGTAATCATAATATAAAAGTAAAAACCATCTCTTGTATCAGAGTCTGTTTCGGTATTGGTAGTTGTGCACTGGAATTGGATCGGAACTGAAAAAATGTGGATCGGCCCATCACTAGTCAGTACCATTATGGATCAGGTACTGTTTGGGTAGTGGATCATTCTCAGAAATGCAGTGACACTGACGTGGTGGTGGTGTGTTAGTGTGTGTGTGTTGTAGTGGTAGCAGTCGATCAGACACAGCAGTGCTGCTGGAGTTTGTAAACACCTCAGTGTCACTGCTGGACTAAAAATAGTCCACTAGGCAAAAATGTCCAGTCACTAGCATCCTGTAGGCAGCATCCTGTGAGCACTAATGAAGTATTAGAGGGTAAGTGACACAAACTGTGCAACAACAGAGGAGCTACTGTCTCTGGCATTACATGTACAAGGTGGGGCAATAAGGTAGATATGCCTAAGAGAGTGGCCAGTGAGTGAACACAGTGTTTAAAAACTCCAGCAGCACTGCTGTGTCTGATCCAGCTGTACCAGAATAACACACAGTAACACAGAACTGCCATGTCAGTGTCACTGCTGTGCTGAGAATGATCCTCCACCCAAATAGTACCTGATCTGTGGTGGTCCTGTGGGGTAATGATCATTAGATTAAAGGGAGCAAACAAAGTACCCAGATAGAAATGTTTGGTGTGGTCTGATTTCATACTGGGTCTTGCCACAAGAGGGTGTAAAATTCCCTCACTGCTCCATAAAAAGGCTCTTAGAAGCTACTTTTGGGTAATTTACCTCTTGTTGACAGATTGTTGACTGCTAGACATGCCTTTATGACACATTTGCCAACATCTGGTTCTGTAGATCCTCCACAATCATAGTTTGCCGAAGTTGGCGTCCCAGTTGTTCCCATAAATGCTTTGAAGGACTTACAAGTTTGTATGGTTGAGATTGTTTTTACATGCAGAGAATGAACAATCTCACAAGCTTTACACAAAGCTGGCCTGTATGGCAGGGTAGCAAGAAAGAAGCTGTACCTGAAAAAGTGCCATGCTGAGTCTTGTTTGTGCTTCGCCAAATAACACCTGGAAGTCTCTTAATGCCACGTGTCAAAAGGTTTTATGGTCTGATGAAACAAAGATTGAACTTTTTGAACTGAACTCCAAGTGGTATGTTTGGCAAAAACACAGTACACCACTGAAAATACACCATACCTACCATCAAACATGGTGGTGGCAACGTTAGTGGGATGTTTCTCTTCAGCAGGAACTGGGCAATTGGTTAGGATTGAAGGGAAAATGGGTGCTACCAAGTAGGCCCAAATTTTTGAGGAAAACGTACGGCTCTCTGCTAGACAGCTGAAAATGGGCAGGAGGGTAATCTTCCAGCAGGATAAACACACAAAAAACAGTGGCTTAAGGAGAGGATGGTGGAAGTACTTCAGTGGCCAAATCAGAGTCCTGACTTAAATCCGATCTACTTGTATCTTCTACTTGAATCTTCGGATAGACTTGAAGAGGAGAAATTGATGTGCATTGATGGTCATCACGAAACTTGACTGAACTCGAACAATTTTGCAAGGAATAATGGGCAAGTATTCTGTAGTTTTGGTGTGTAAAGCTGGTAGAGACTTATCCAAAACAGGTTGATGGCTTTAATTAAAGCAAATGGCGGCTCTACAAAGTACTAAATCGTGGCTTGATCATTTTCCAACCCCGTTTTGTTAGTTGCTGTCATTTTTGTAACTAACTTTCTCTCTCTTCTCATTCATTCTCTGTACTTGTATATTCTCTTTACTTGTATATACATACAGTGAACATGATGCTTGGTTCTCGACCACCTCAGAACTCGGTGAATTCGGTTCTCAACACATTTTGACTAGAAAAATTTGTCTCGGCTGTTGTTGTTTGCACGGTACTTGGTACACTTGCTTAAACTCGTATAAGTTGAGCCCCCTGACTTGTTTCTTGACTTGTGTTCCTCAATTAATTGGTGCCCCATATATGGTTGGTTCCCTCTTTGTACCATGTGCTGTTGAAGGCCCTGGTTCTCTACAACCTCAATTGGATTAATTGGGTATGAAGATGAATGATAATTGAGTGTTGTAAGCTTAATTAAGTGACTTTGTGTGTCTTTAGTATGTCGTGGTCTTATAAAGAATGGTGAAAGGCAAGATGAAGAAAGTATGGGTGGAAGACGCAGGACTGAGGCTCTCAGGCAGCTGTGTCAGATGAACCCATCTCAAGCTCTTAACATCAGAGCCATGGTGGTAAGCACAGTAATTTTGATGCTGCAAGTACCTTAAAATACAGACCCACGCATGATTATAACCTCTGTCATTTCTTTGCAGGTAGAGGAATGCCACTTGCCAGGTTTAGGAGTGGCTCTGACTCTAGACTATAAACCTGCCAGTGTGGATGAAGCTGTTAGTCCTTTGGTTTCATATGTTAGTGGTCTGTTGCTTGGCACAAACAGCAAAGTACGTAATTGGTTTGGTATGTTCATCCGTAACGGGCAACAGGTGAGTGTGTTTTGGCTTATATATTATATATTTTGTTGATGTGTATATGATGATAATTGTATATTCCATGTTTACAATAAAAGCCTTTGGATCCATTTGTGTACCCTTGTCTCACGCCCATTTAGAGAAAAGAGAGAGTAGTTCTGTGTTTGTATGGCAATGCGCAGGCGCTTGCCTGTTGGAATTGGTTGCCATCATTGGCCTAACGACACAGAGTTCAAAGCCCAAGAGTGGTTAGTTATAGCTCAGGGAAAATCATGCATGAGAGAGGAACATGTGGTGAAGGCCAGTGCACTACTCAGACTGTACTGCGTCTCTGGGGGATTGCTGGCCTCAGGTACCAACATATTATACTACCATATAAACTCCTGTACCATTTTCACACAAGTGAATGTATGGACCTAGTTCCAGAATTACTTATGCTCTTGGTGTTTTTTCGAACTTCAAAAAAATCCAAAAATGTGCTAATGTGGTTGCATTCACTTTAGTATTCTGGTTTTGGTAAAACCTCAAGTTTGCCTGAGTTCGTCACTAATAGATTTCTCAGTAGTGAGATGATTAAAATGTACTTGAAATAAACAGTTTGTTTCTCAAGAGGGATTGCTTCTTTATACACACAGAATATAACGGTTGGTGAAGTATATTAATACCAAAAACATACATATAGACATTACACTAAAGAATCACTTATTTTATAGGTACACGATTCTGGTTTCTACACTCATGATCCGTTTTTATTCAGTCTACTTACCACTAGATGTTAGATGTGTAGGTGTCAATTAGAGACTGTTAGTCACCTGTTTTATACATAGTTTGTTAGTGTTTACCACTGTAATCCTTCATCAGTGCTCCAAAATGTTGCTTACAGGATGCTGGTGGCTGGGACACCACCACCATTTCAGTGTCACTGCTAGTGCTGAGCAATGATCCCCACCCAAATAGTACTGATCGTGGTGGTCCTGTGGGGATATGGATCATTCGAGAACAGCGAAGGGGAATAAGAAAGTATGTAGGGGAAAACAGATGGACTACAGTTTATATTTATAATTGTAGACCTACAAAATGCTTCTGTTTGGGAAGTGGCAACTGAAAATGGACACAATGAATGTAGAAAGTTTATAAAATTTCGTTTTACCCTGGCAGAATCTCTGAAATATTGAATTTTTTTTAAAATATGTTCTGATCGTGCCGAATGAAAGGGCCAGTGAATTAAAACAGTTGAAGCAATTTCCATCATTCACATCCAAACGCTCACCTGCACACCACGACACGTTAGTCTATATCTCGCTACTCTCTCTAGTACTCTCTCAGACTTATATCTCTGAGGTTCTCCCGTTATCTCTGTCTACCCCCCCCACCCCAACCTTGCATCAGCCACACCTGTTTCTCATTTTCTAGTTCTTCTCTACTATTTATACCCTCTTGTTTCTCACTCTCGTTGCTAAGTCTCGTGGTTTCTTCCTCGTTTCTAAGCCCCTATTCTACCGCTCTTGTTTAACGCTTTCCTACCTTGTCTCGCTCCATCCCTCTTCGTTTTCGTCTCTTATCTTCCTTATTCCGCTCTGTTATCGCCTCATCTCGTATTTCCTCCATAAGTGTTTTGTTTCTGTTATTTTGCTTGTTTTTGTAATAAACGCCGCCATTTGTCTGATCCACGCGTGTCTCCTATCCCTAAGCCAGCGTCACACATCACATAATTTTGTGTGCCCATTTAAAGTCATAATACCAGCTGAAATCACCCAAATGGCCTGATTCTAAGTTTACATACCCTTGCATGTTTGGCTTGATAATAAACACACAAGTTGACACACAGGTTTAATTGATTATTTAGTCTGTGAATTTCTTGGTTCTTGTGAGACCCCTATACGTTTCATTGAGAGTTGCTATATACTGAGCCATGGTCCAAATTACAAGGAAAATTCAACCCACTAGTGCATTATTACAGCAAAAAATAATAGGGTAATAGTGAAATAAAATAATAATAAGGTTCTGGAGTGGCCATCAGTCTTCTGACCCCATTAGCATTGAGAAATTTTGGGGAGATTCTAAACACACAATTCATGCAAGACAACCCAAGAATTAATGGGACCTGGAGACTTTGTTGCCAAGAGGAATGATCAGCTTTACCCAGCTGTCTAAAGGGTATCATACATAACTGTCACACAAGATTACAAGCTGTTACTGTTGCAAAAGGGGGCAATGCACAGTATTAAGAACTAAGGGTGTATATAAAATTGATCTATTATTCTGTGATGACTTAATTGGAATCACATTAAAATAAATGTGTTTTGCCAATTATGGATGATTTAAAGAATGGTGCACATTTTACAAACTAAGCCAGGGTATGGAAATGTAAGAGCATAACTGTATGTACAGTAATGCTTGATAGTTTGTGAACCCATTAGAAGTTTCTATATTTCTGCATAGATGTGACCTAAAACATCGTCAGATTTTCACATGTTTGAAATATAAAGAGAACCAAGTTAAACAAATGAGGGCACGCCTGGCACTGCAGGATCTGAGTCCCTCTTGGTGTAGTGTGTTACTGATGGTAGCCTTGTTACTTTGGTCCCAGCTCTCTGCAGGTCATTCATCCGGTCCCTCCGGTTAGTTCTAGGATTTTTGCTGGACCGTTTCATGATCCATTTTGACCCCACCCAGGATAAGATCTTGCGTGGATGGAAGCCCCGATTTGAGGGAGATTATCAAAGAGCCTGTATGTTTTCCATTTTTCTTACAATTTGCTCCCACACGTTGATTTTCACACCAACCTCTTGCCTATTGTAGATTAACTCTACCAGTCCTGGGCAGGGTATACAATGTTCTTGCTGGTGTCCTTCGATAGACTCTTGGGTCTTGGCCATGGTTGAGTTGGGAGTTGCTGTTTGTTTTGAGACTGTGGGACAGGTGTCTTTTATGCAAATAATGAGGGTAAAAGGTCCATTATTAAAAGTGGTTAACGAGGGGGAGGCAAAAAACCCAGAAGAGCTTCTTAAAAGAAGTTGTAACAGTTGTGAGAGGGGCAGAAAAGAAATCTTGCTTATTTGGGGGGAGCAAATACTTATTTTAAAAACCATGATTACAAATCATTCTTTAAATCCATCAATGGGATTCATGGATGATTTTTTCTCATTTGTCTCTCATAGTTGAACGTGTGGCTGTGATGAAATTTACCAGACCTATCTCATCTTTGAAGTAGGCAGAACTTGCACAATCAGTGGCTGGACCTAAATACTTTTTTGCCCCCCACTGTTATTTCTGTCTAATTGGTTAATTGGGTTCAGCTTATGACTTTTAGGACTTGTGTGAATATTGATGATGTTTAGATCAATATTGATACAGAAATGTAGAAAAATTCTAAAGGGTTCACCAAAAAACTTTCAGCACCATGTATGTCTGTGTAAGTTAAAGTTTAATAGTTTTTTTCCGGGGTCAGGGTTAGACTTGTGTTTGAGTTGAAGGCAGCTGAACTAATTCTTAGATCTTGAAGATGTTTTATCTCTCATTTGAAAGGTTTCTCCAGTTCTAGAAGCTGATGGGGAGTTCCAGGTATTTTACCTCAGTAGATGTTACATATCTGTGACTCCCCATCAACTTCTAGAACTGAAGAAACCTTTTGGATGAGAAGTGTAAAAAGTCATATTTTGACCCTCTTTTAAATATTTTTGAGTTTTTGCAGGCAAATAGCAGATAGTATCACTGCTGTGTTTACAACTGAAGTAAGAGAATATGTCCCAGTGCATATAAAAACACCATATTGGTCAGTTCGAGAATTATTGACACAGACCCATCCAGTATATGAAACTGCTTGGTGCCATGTACGGTTACTATGCAGCCTAGTTAGTGTTACCACTCAACCAGAATTCCTTGAAAATTGTGTAATGTTCTTACTCCATGGAATTAACATGACCACTGAACTAAGTATAAAATGATTGTGCGCCTAAATAATTGTGTTATTTGTGTGCATATCAGTGTTGCAGTGCATGAAAAAACCTTTTTTGTTCTAGACCTACAGATGAGGAGGCTGAGCAGCTTCTCCTTCTAATGACCAGTCGTCCCCCTGCTACACCTGCAGGGGTCCGCTTTGTCTCCTTATCCTTTTGCAAATTGCTTGCTTTTCCTATGCTTGTCAGGTACTTCTTATTCACATTCATCTTTAGCATTTTACACTTAGTCATTAGCTCACTTGCGATTTCATTTTGTATGATGTTATTTTTATTAAATAACTAAGAAATTGTAATTTATTAGTTGTTAATATATTGCATATTTTCAACATGAATCATAAGTCTTGTAACATACGATCAAACCCTGCTATCTAAACTGTTTTTTTTTATTATTCTTTTCTAATTATTTTCTGAAATTTTGCAGTGCCTTGTGTAAGTATTCAACCTTGAACTTTTACACATTGTGTAGTGCTACTACTTGAATTTAACACGCAGTTCACTGGATTAACAGGGTTCTCTCACTGACCATGTTCCACACAAAACAGGTTAAAAAAAAAAAGCAGGTATTAACAAGGAATAAAACAATATGCTACTCATGGTATGACTTATGGTATTGGCCAAACCATTCAAATGCACAAAACTAATGATAGTCTGTTTAGAAGGGGGTTTGGGGTGTGCATTATTGTAATAACAGCATTTCTGAGACGTTTAGAGCTAATAATAATTTATTGGAAGAATCGCCATTTAGCGACCATCGTGTGTCAATAACAGCGTGGTAGTCTGATTTGGTCCATCACATTATTAAAATACCGTCACCATTTTTGAATACCGCTATCTCAGAATACCATCATACTGCCCCACCCTAGTGTCTACACACAGAAAGACAAAATACTCGGATTATTTCTAATTAAATAATTAGAAAACCCGAGCATGTGTCTTAACACAAGTATTTGGCTCCATCTGTCTTGCCTTCAACTTTAACCAGTTTCCCAGTCCCTGTGGATGGAAAACATCCGAAAAGAGTGAAGCATGCGTCAGCATAATGCTGAGGGGAGGTTTGTATTTGTTTGGACTGCGAAATTTGTCAGTTTGCGCCAGAGGGATATAGTCAGATACAGTTGTTACAACTCACTCTTTGGTCATTTGAAGTTTATTTTTGTCTATATTTTTTGGCAAACTCCAAATAAAAAAGTTATGTATCGATTGTCCAGGAAATAGTTGTCCTAAGCACAGCTTTTTAATCTTTTTGCCTCTTGGTTACTCCTCTGATTATTGCCCTCCTTAATTAGGCACTGACTTTGGTTGGTCGGCCTTGTGTAAGCAGAGTTATGGTTGTTCCATATTCATTCCATTTCTTTATAATGAATTTAATGGTACTCTGTGGAATGTTCAATGTTTGGGATATCTTTTATAACCACATTATGATCAGTGCTTTTCTAAACATTGTCCCGGGCTTGTTTTGATAGCTGCTCAGTCTTGTTGATGATGTGTATAGGTGTGTTCTCACATGAATACTAATTCAAGGCACTGCAGTCCCACTTTCCGGTTGTTGTTGTTTTTTTTCGTGGTTAATTATGAAGTAATTGTTGCTAGAGTTTTATATTGTATCATTAAGCACTTGAAGAAACCGACGTGCAACGATAGAGAATGAGCCCCTACTTGTTGGGGAGGAAAAACCCTGGAGAAAATGCACAACGCCAATCAGAAAGCTCCCAGCATCACTATTACACGGACATAACTGAAAGTGGGCAGTTTTTATATACACAGGAAACTGGTAGGGATTTGATATAAGAAATATTGAAAGTAGGCTCTCATTATCCAAATTTTCATTACTCAATTTCCAGAACGAGGTGCATTCGGGTAACATGATTACATCATACATGCAGTTTTTTTCTAAACTTGCTGAACCTGTCTTCAGTGTCCTCCTTTCTTTATAGTACTCCAGAACAGGAGCAGTTGATGGTAATGTGGCTTAGCTGGATGATTAAAGAGGAAGAGTATTTTGAGAGGTATTGTGTGTGTGTGTGTGTGTGTGTGTGTGTATTACATTTTTCATTCTACAATTTGAAAGTACAGATATGAGAAATGTTCACTGGTCATTCATAATTTAATGTGTATTACAGTAAATGTTTAAGAGCAATAATGTAGTGTCACTGTAATGTAAAGTGACTCTAAATCTAAATGTAGATTTAGAGTCACTTTAATGTTTCCCGCTTGCCAGCTTGATCCAGGACAAAGTTTACGTAAAGTAAATAACAGCCTTGATTTGCCGCATGTGAGTGTTCTCTGCCATGACTTTTAAGAACATTATTTTTTTTCAGTTTCTGTGACTGATGCACTTGAAATGAGTACCACTATTTTTTCTTTTATTCAGATTTTAACTGTGCCATGTTTTGAAATTTCCCATATTAAGGTGGTAATTGTCAGACCTTTGTTATAAGATCACTTTTAGTTTTGTACTTGTATGATGAGCATAATAATATTTCAGCTGTGTTTGTAATTGTGATGTAGTCACTAAAAGGCAGGACCTTTCTGATATATAGATTTTGCTTCTGTTTGGCTGGTGTTGAACACATCTGGGAAACTTTGACCTTTACATCATCAAAACATCAATGGAAAGAACATCATTCAGGATAATGGCATTCATCTGTCCAGTATATTTCCAGATTTAAGTTGTTTTTGTTTTCTGGTGGCCCAGTATCTTACTAAGATGGTAAAAATGGCTTTTCTTGTAATTTAGTGTTGATTTGTTTGTGGCAATCAGATGCATATTTATGCTTGTTTGAACCCAGCCTTCAGTAGTTGGTAAATGTTTTCAAAGTAAATGCTGGAATATTGTGGGGTGCATGTACAGTCCCAAATCAGGAATACTTGGGAGAGTATGGACAATGCAAATAAACAAATAGACACAGCATTTCTTACATTTTCTTTGACTTTTATTTAATTGCAGATGGTAGAAACCCAGTATATTTCAAGTTCTTCATTTCATTTGTTAATATTCCATTCTTGCATTTCAGGCCTGCAACACTCACTCACTCACTCATTTTCTTATCCACTTGATTCTGGACAGACACTGTCTATTTCTTCTAAAAAAGATTGATTCGTCTGATCGGAATATCTAGTGTGTGATGACCCATCCGAAAATCGACACCATGTGTTTAACATGAGGCTTCTTTTTGCACAGTAAAGTTTTAAGTGGCATTTGTGAATGTAACTTTGTATTGTAATGCTTGACAAAGGTTTGATAAAGTAATCCCTTGCCCATGTGGTTATATCAGCTGTTGATACAAGACATTTCTTGATGCTGTGCCATATGAGGGATCCAAGATCATGTGCCTTCTGCTTGCTCCCTTTCCCATTCCTGCAGATTGTTTAATGATATTATGCAGTGTAGAGAAAGAAATATGTAAATCCCATCCAATCGATCTTTGTTGTTTTAGACATTTCAATAATTCTAGATGCGTCACAGCTCCAGCATCCCCGTTTCAATCCCAGCATTGGTCTTTGTGTCCGCATGGGTTTGCTCCAGTGCCCCAGTTTCCTCCCACAGTCCAAAGACATGCATTACTTTAATTAACTACATTAAATTGGCGCAATCAGAGTACATTTGACTGCTTTCAAAGTAACCGTTTTGTATTAGTGTAACGTTGTGTTTGTCATAAATGGCTGTTGATGCTGAAAGCTTTGATAAATAAACAAAATAAATAATCAATCATTTTCTCATGCATTGTTTGACAAAAATTTCCCCCATCCTGTCTTTTTTAAATGGTTTTGCAGGCCTAAATGCAGGAATGGATGTATATTTACAAATTAAATAAAGTAGACTAGGCGAAACATTAAATATCTTGTGTTCATACTGTTGATGAAGTAAATGTAAGACGTACTGCATTTATTTTAATTTCCTATTCAATACCTTCCCAGCTTTTTCTGATTTGGGGTTGTATGATGTATTATTATAATACCCATTTTTCAGTCTCAATCTCCTACCTCTTACCCAGTGCTGCTGGTGTGTCTGCTTCATTTGGTGAGATGTTATTACTGGTGGCCATGTACTTCCATAGCAACCAGCTTAGTGCCATCATTGAGCTAGTCTGCTCCACTTTGGGAATGAAGGTGAGTGAGAGTTTAGGATTGACTTTACAATTTAGAGGCAGGCTATTTATATATTTCATGTAATACATCTTGAACACAATATGCATGTGCTACAGAGTAAATTACAAGTATTAAACAACAACAGTTGTGAAATTTGCCTTTCTGTCTTCAGATTGCTAGCCAGATTTGTGGGTTGGGTTGACCTTTTGGAGTTTTTGTTAAACTACTCCTTAAGCTCATTCTAAGCTGTCTAAAGCTATTGTTTATTTACTTATTCAAATAAGTAATCATATAACAGTGTATTACATATCTGTCTGAAAACATTGTTCCAAACAGGACCTGGCCAGCTGCGATTTTATTTGAGTGCCAAATTTTTGTATTTGCTGAGACTGACTCTTCATACTTTGTCTTAAGTGACTGTGTTGTTTCTTAGATTGCCATTAAACCAAGCTCTCTGAACAAAATGAAGATGATCTTTACCCATGAGATTTTCACTGAACAGGTATGTCACTTTTTTGTAAGTGCTGATTTGGCAGCAGTGTGTACATTCCATTTTGGATTAACAGTGCAATTCAACATGAATCTCTCTCTCTAACAGTTATCTATAGGACACATTTATTCTGTTTACCAAGTGCCATAATACCACAATATCAGAGCCATGATATTGCTGTATATAAAGGTCTATAAGTGTAGCAAGTCACGTATTGTTGAGTTAATGATCATATTGTCTACATTTAATAAAACGTTTTTTTTTTTTTTTCTGTTGTAGGTGGTCACTTCTCATGCGGTAAGAGTGGCAGTCACAAACAACCTAAGTGCAAATATTACAGGCTTCCTACCCATCCACTGCATTTACCAGCTTCTCAGGAGTAGATCCTTCACCAAGTACAAAGTTTCCATAAAGGTGCAAAGCAGGTTTTCTGCACTACAACATAACCTTGGGTCAACACTAGAACATGTTTTTCAGATGCATGATGCATTTTCTCCCCTTAACTTGTTTGTCTTACTTATCTTTATGCCTTGATATGCCCATTATATATTAGTAATGATATTGTTAATAATTGGCATATCTCATGCTAATCTTTTGCCTTACAATGTACTATTTGGTGGTAGATTGCTTTCTGGAGCACCCTTTAGTAAACGTACATTTACATGATTGTTGATTTTCTAATTGAAAAGAAGTTATGTAACCTCTGTAGGAAGCAAACTCAACAGCCATAGACTGCTCTTCCTCTTAGTTGGCTGAAATAAAAAACAAATAAACTCAACTGACTCTGAGAAAGCAGAAAAAAAGCTATAACAAGATATCCAGATATTCCCTACTTGTAATTTCCACTTTCCAGAAGGTCATTAAAATTATCCTGTAGAAACATTTGTAGATCACCAAAGGAGAAAAAAGTAGAAACATTTAAAGAAAGAAAAACACCTTGCCAACTGCCAAGCATATTAGCTGGCTTCTTTGGTTTGTCTAGCAGCTAATGGTACTAGAAATAGTGTGCAGATAAGAGGAAACGGTGGATTTTATTAAATGCAGGAAGCCTTTGTTTCACAACTAGCGATCAAACTGAAGCTGAAGAAGGTTGGCTATTACAGAAAGACACGACAAAATCAGCCTTAAACTGCTTGATGATATTATCAAACAGCATCCACAACCAGAAGCTTATTTTCGTGACCACGCTGGCAGATCGTCAAGAAGAGCGAGCGAAGAAGTGCAGCAGCAGACTTGAAAGAAGCAGAGATAATACGCATTAGAATTAATATATAGGAAATGGCGATATTCATAGTTTACTGTCTAGGCTTTTGGATTAATTTTCTATGGGAACTTATGTTTAGGCAGACACTGGCCAACAGGGTGACATTCTCAAGTCAGATTTATTTATATAGCGCTTTTTCTATAGTTGGTGGGGCATGTATGAGAAAGCTTTACTATACATTTAAATAAATTACAACTGTAAGTTATTTTCAGTGTTTTTTTCAAGGTACAGTAAGAGATTAAACTTCAACTAAATATCAATAAACTGAACAAATAGGGGTGTTAGAAACTTTTGGCTGGTATAGTTAGTTTCTAAGTAGTGTTAGTTTCTGGCCTGACTGCCAATTAATATTTGTAGGTCATTGACTCCTTCATGGCACCTGTTAATGTTTGCACGTTTTGTAATTTGCTCTATATAGGAGCATCTCTTAAATGACTACATGTAAATGCAGTCTTTATTTGTTGTGTAAGTGATGTGTGGTGTAAATAAGAGGTCACACAGAGGTCAGATTTCCTTATAGCTTGTCAGCATGGGAAGGAATATACAAATCAGAAGAGTGTCTTGGTTTTGTAAATCTTGGCTAGAATAATAATTACAGTGGTGCTTGAAAGTTTGTGAATCCTTTAGAATTTTCTATATTTGTGCATAAATATGACCTAAAACATCATCAGATTTTCACACAAGTCCTAAAAGTAGATAAAGAGAACCCAGTTAAACAAATGAAACAAAACATTATACTTTGTTATTTAATTATTGAGGATGATCCAATATTACATATTAGTGAGTGGCAAAAGTATGTGAACCTCTAGGATTAGCAGTTACTTTGAAGGTGAAATTAGAGTCAGGTTTTTATCAATCAATGGCATGAAAATCAGGTGTGAGTGGTCACCCTGTTTTATTTAAAGAACAGGGATCTAGCAAAGTCTGCTCTTCACAACACACGTTTGTGTAAGTCATGCCACGAACAAAAGATATTTCTGAGGACCTCAGAAAAAGAGTTGTTGATGCTCATCAGGCTGGAAAAGGTTACAAAACCATCTCTAAAGAGTTTGGACTCTACAAATCCACAGTCAGACAGATTGTGTACAAATTGAAGAAATTCAAGATGATTGTTACCCTCCCCAGGAGTGGTCGACCAACAAAGATCACCTCAAGAGCAAGGCGTGTAATAGTTGGTGAGGTCAAAAGGACACCAGGGTAACTTCTAAGCAACTGAAGGCCTCTCTCACATTGGCTAATGGGGGGGGGGGGGATACTGAAAACAAAGGTTCACATACATTTGCCACTCACTAATATGTAATATTGGATCATTTTCCTCAAATAATAAATTACCAAGTATAATATTTTTGTCTCATTTGTTTAACTGGGTTCTCTTTATCTACCTTTAGGATTTGTGTGAAAATCTGATGATGTTTTAGGTCATATTTATGCAGAAGTATAGAAAATTCTAAAGTATTCACAAAGTTTCAAGCACCACTGTAATTATTATTCTAGCCAAGATTTACGAAAGCAAGACACTCTTCTGATTGGTATATTCCTTCCCATGCCGACAAGGTATAAGGCAATCTGACCTCTATAAATACAGAAAATTCTAAAGGGTTCAGAAATGTTCAAGCACCACTGTACGTCTCATTGTAAGTTCTTCTATCAACTGTAAGCAATGATTGTGTAAATAAGTATTGGCGCTGTAATAAGCCTGCTTAGAGGATAGGCAGACCTACATTTTGCTCTCCACCCACATTTGAGTGGATAGTTAGTAAGACCAAACACAGTTTGATACTTGCAAAAAAAAGGTATCAGTTTTTGGCCTGTTTTCCCATTGTACAGTTCAGGATCTAAAACCGACGTGAATTTAATAAGACCGATTCATGTAGTTGCTGTAATATTTCATTTCAGCTTTTTGGTGGTTTAAGACACATACACTTAGAGACTTTCATAAGTTTTTACAGGTTTATAATTACGTTTGATCCTGTAAATACTTAACTGTAACGGAATAAATGTTTAAAAAAAAAAAATTATATATATATATTTAGAAGTTTTTTTTTAAATAAATATTTTGAACAAATTAATTGTACGTGATGTTGAATACACAATGTCTTCAAGTTACTTCTTGTTGTGTAGACAAAACCGTTCATCATGTAAAGTAATGACAAAGTAATTTCAGTTTTGTTGCAGTTGTACTTATTTGGTTCTGAATGGAACAAGTTTGTTGGTTAATCTCAGGCACAGAAAGATTTACCTTGACTTTTACTGATGTTGGTTATAAACATGTACTACTTGATGTAGGGTGAAATTTATATTTTGTTTGAATGAAGTATTTTTGTGTAATGGCTTTTTATCTCACACTCTAGGATTGGATCTTTAGGCAGCTCTGTCAGACGACCACGCCACTTCACACTCAGCTCCTCCCTCTCATTGATGTTTACATCAATTCCATCTTTACTCCAGCCTCCAAAGCTAACCCTGAGGCTACTAACCAGCCAATCACAGAGCAGGAGATTCTTAACATTTTCGAGCACTCAACAGGGGTGTGTGAAGTTTTAATCTATTGGTCTAATATTTGTTTGGACACTAATCCATATAATTTGTGATGATGACCACTTTTGCCTTATTACAGGCCAATTTTTACAAACTGGCACCAACTTTACCATTCAAATCAAGACAAACCTTTTTTTCTGCTCCCCCACCCTTTAATCTTCAGGTGATTTTTGTTGTTGGTTACAGTGGCCTTTTTAAAGCCAGGTACCAAAGACCAAATACAGTGGTGCTTGAAAGTTTGTGAACCCTTTAGAATTTTCTATATTTCTGCATACATATGACCTAAAACATCATCGGATTTTCACTCTTGTCCTAAAAGTAGATCAAGAGAACCCAGATATACTCAAGGAGACAAAAAATATTATACTTGCTTAATTATTTATTGAGGAAAATGGTCCAATATTACATATTAGTGAGTGGCAAAAGTATGTGAACCTCTAGGATTAGCAGTTAATATGAATGTGAAATTAGTCAGGTGTTTTCAATCAATGGGATGACAATCAGGTGTGAGTGGGCAG